>UPTC01000071.1:32593-80243 GCA_900537255.1 Acanthocheilonema viteae | reverse complement strand
TGAACTGTAAATTAATTTTTTCTCTGTTTATAAAGTGACAGAAAGGGATGCAAAGAGTCCTTAATGGTTAGACAAACTCGATATTGTACATTAGGTTTAGTGTTCAGTTCATTTCATTTTTTCGAGCTTCTTTTTTTTTAAATTTGCTGCATTTGCAGAAAGGCTTAAAAAATGTATTTGATGAAGCAATATTGGCAGCGTTGGAACCACCGGCACAAGAAAAAAAGAAGAAATGTACCATACTTTAGTCTCAATCATTTATTTTTCAAACTTTGATTGTTTGTTGGCAGTATATTTATGGATCATGTTATATCGGCTCTTAATTTGTTAGTCATTCGTAATGATTATGATAATGTCTGAAACGATACACCTGCCACAAACACCACCTTCTTTTTGATGCCACACATATGCAGTGTTTTTAATTCCGCGTGTTATATTTTGGGTAACCAAATTTTTGCAAATTTTCAAGCTTTGAAAATTTTCTGACTACTGCTTGAGTAAGGCGAGCAATGCAAAGAACTATATTGCTGGAGACTATTAATATTTTTAGTTAAGTGAACGCTCACTCAAATTACCGCTTTGTTCCATATTCAAACTCTACATAAATTGTTCTTGAAATATTCCACAGAAATATTTCATGGCACAACAGTGAAAAAAAAAACTTCAAAAAAAACTAACTCCATGTTTCATGACTAAACCTGCTATGCTCAATTATCACCAATCCCTCACTGAATGGAAAATCCTTCTAGCAGTAGAAACTTCCTCAAAAAAAAAAGAAAAAAAAAGATTCAATCTAAACAACGTGAAAGATTTGGAGTAAACACTCAGCCGCCCATTAAGGGTATTACCAGATCACTTAATGTGCGAACAAATTGGCATGGACTATTAGATTGTTGTGTATACTGCCACACTCCTTAATATAGCTTTATCATGTACCAATGAACTGTATTTAGCTGTGTATTGTCAAGAGTTATGCCTATCAGTAAGAAAAGCAATTAATAGGGAAAAACAACAATGTTTTAATTGTTTTTCCAATAAATTTCAAAATTCAACCACAACAGTCCCTGGTACCTGTCTTTCCCTACCATTATTCTCGCAATGCGATAGAAATCTTTTATAGGAGTATTGCAAATACTCCTATAAAAAGAATGGGATTCAGTGTTGGAAAATTAGGTGTTCATAAAAAGCAAATGTAAACTGCAGACAATGATAGTATGCTATACATACATAAGTAGAACGAAAACCTAATTGGAGGAAGTTAACAGACTGAACATCAGAAGCACGAATAATAACTGATAATAAATGCACTGACCTATACGAAAACGAAAAATAGATTGTAAAAGCAATAAAGAAAGACAACAGCGATACAAATGACTATAAAATAAATCCATCATCTTCCCAAGATCTTACATTCCTGGTTTCTGATTGGCCTACAATAATTTTGCATAAATAAATTGAATAATCATGCACAAATGAATGAAAGCACAAGTACCAACACTAAAGTTAAAAGAATTTTAATTGAACAAAGGATAGAGCTAAGATGCTGGGCTTATAGAGCATGCTCTTCCAAAAAATACCCGCGATATTTCACTCGCAAAAAATTTACTTATACATTTAAAAAACACAGTTTTCATTTTGGCAAATTTTCTACTAGGGAAATAGTGCACGAACTGATTTTGGCGTGCTTCCGTCACTGAGATGTTTTGTTGTATATCGCAGAGCGCTTAACAATGATTCTGCCTGAAAATCAGACTACAACAAGTAAAAAATTTAGGATTTATCAATGAATTCAAGGAACTGGAATTGTAGAAACATTCTCAAACCAGTTGCATGCTCATCTTATACATCTTATATAAGAATGTTATGCATTCTATGTTGAAAGTATTCCTACAAAAAAGCGCAGATTAAGTTATTAATTAATTACAAAAGAGCATTTTCGTAATGTATGAAATCAATGACAATTTCAAATTCGAAACTAATATTTCTTTAGAAAATAAAAAAGTATGCACCTCTTCATTTCTGCATTGCGTCTTAATTAATTCCACAATCGATCGAATATCAATGGGCGATTCTTTGCAAAAAGCCCCCGTGTTATCAATATGATCATATAGTATAATCGCTCCAACCATAACTCTCATTGTGAAGGAACAATTTTGGTCTGAGAGCCGTTCCCAATTCTCCTCTTTTTCCACCATAAATCGGCAGACCTTCAAAAGATTGTTGTTCAATAATTACCCACCTTTAAAATTCGACTTTTTTGCTTACCTGCACAACAGTGGCTAATGTGTCTGTAGTATTAGAAACGGGAAGGTCGCCATTTGTAGCAACAAAATTAGTTGTAGCTGTGATAAGTGCAGAGAGCATTGGAGTTGGACTAGCCAAAAACAATGATATGGTATTGGCCAATTCCAAAGGTATGGCAAATTGCCCATCACTCTGAAAATGAAACATAGAATTAGAAAAGCTGACCCACATAGCAAATGTTTAGAAAGGCAAAGGCCACTACTGTCATTAAAGAATCAAACGATGAATAAATACTATGTTCAAGTTTATAACATACCTCACGAGACATTGCTCGACGATAGAAACTGAAATCGTTTTGCAGTGCTGGAGTACACATTTTGACAGCATCAAATGAAAGTGCAAAGTCAATAAGACGGGCAAACTGTCGACAGGTTGCCTGTAGTGTATCCAACTGTTCTGCTGGTGGCAGTGGCCCTATAGTTTTTGATATCATGAATTCCGTTTGCACTTATCACATAATACATCTTGTAAGCATTAAAGCTGACGACAGGAAACACAGCTTAAATCTGAGTGACATGACCACACATTCACTAATGATTACTTACAAATGATACTCACACTAGTAATTTATCAATATAGTCAGCAAAAACATAAATATAACTCTCCAATTCAATAAAAATGGAAAAAATGAAAAAAGACTATTTGCAATAATTTTTAGAATTTTTATTTCTCGATCAATTTATTGCCCTTACTTCCGATGCACTTTACAAATGTATGAGTTCTGATGTTTCACAATTGTGAATTAGAAAAAAGCTGTGTGAAACTAATTTTCAAATTGCACAAAAAAAGCATACCTGAACAAAGATCCCACAGCAGCAGCGGTACAATTTGTTCAATGCGCTGTGATAACTCATAGTAGGCCCTAATCTGAATCACCAGTCTGCTCAGAATATCCAGTGCTCCTCGTTGAGCATCTTTGTTGTTGGGTTGCTGTATAGCAATGCGAATTTCGGCTGATGCCCCGGCTGAATAGTGTTTCACGTCTTCTAATAACACGTCCGCCTGCTCTAAGATCTAGAATCCTGGCACTTAATTAAGTAGAAATCAGTTAGCTGAAGCAGAAACTGAAGTGAATTTTGAAAGAAGCTTTTTCTTCGACAACATTACTGTAAAGCAGATAAACTAAAATGGACCTCGAATAGAGACAGAATCATTAATAAGTGAAAATGACAACAAAAAATATCAATAGTTGTTATCTTCGATGGTAATAGTTTATTTTGAAGTGTTTCAAATCATTTTCTTCTTACCTTTTCAGCTAAAGTGAAAATCTGCAGTTCAGATTCCGAGGGTACAGCATGATCGAAATCTAGGAAGATGTTGACGTCAGGTAAGTTAGTTCTTGAGCCATCACAGCTAGCGAGCAGCACCGAACGAACAACTTCTGCACATGAAGATCCACTTCTCATATCATGCTGCAAAAGAATTCATCTCACGACATTTTTTATGATATTAAAAATCCTGCTAAATTCTACCAGTACATCATAATTTGATATAGTAAAGTAAATATATAACTATCTATCATGAAATCCAGCCATAGCACACCTAATCAACTATAGTTTAATCAACAAAAAACAGTTCGAAAAAAATCTCTTCCAGAAAGGAAGAGTATGTAATGAAGAAGTTATACCAATTAATGTGGCATGTAGAACAGCGTACGAATAAAGTCATCAAATGCTAATGATTAATTAGAAAACTGGAAAAGATAAGAAACGTTTTCTCTATGCTAAACCTTTCACTTAAAGGCGCAATGCTGCACGGCATTACTTTCAACAGATGTTACATTACCTATATTGGTTATATACGGACTCGACCAGCCGCGAAATAGCAGGAGATGAAGAAGGATGTCCCGGTGGGCGGGAACGAATGCTGCCATCATCATTTTAACATTTGAGATGTGACAGATAGGGTGGATGGAAGTTATATGAGGGAATGACTTGCTAAAGTATTACTCTGAGTTAATCTGAAAAGCACGTGAATATTTTATTCCAGATAATTCATGAGGATGGCGTCAAAACGTCAACCTACTTCATGCTTTTCTGTCGCATCAAAATTAAAAAAATCTGTCTGTACTGATAAAGGTTATTTTGCTTCCTGTTCTCTTTTTTTTCCAAGTATCTACTATAGATTACCATAAGTTTTGAAAAAGTTTGTAAGAAAAAAAAAACTTAACATAAATAAGTTGGCTTAATTTATTTTAGTATAAATAGCAAAAATAGGCAAGATGAGTATTTTATAGATGAGACGTCAAAGTATTCACTGAATGAAGAAATTATTGAAGTGCCAGGAAGGATTGCTTCAGTTGAATTATTCAATTTCATGTGTCATGAAAATTTGAAAATCAGTTTTGATCTACTCAACAAGAATTGTTTTTTTATCGGTGGATCGAACGGCTGTAAGCTTACGTGTATTTTTCATAACAGGCAATGCGTTATCATTTTCGTATTTTCTTATAAAGCAAATATATTACTCTATTTTTTTGCTGGCTATTGCATACTTTCAAAGTTTCAGTACATACAGCTCTCAGCTTCTTAGGATTAGAAGTTTCTAATAATTATCTTTTTTCTTCTGAGGAAAAAGTTAACTATTGAAACTTCTAATATTCGCTTGACATGCAGACAATGGTATATGAATACGAGTATTTTCAGCTGGTAAGAGTGCGTTGTTTGCGGCTTTGAATATGGGTCTTGGAGGTCGAGGAAGCCAGAATGAACGTGGGAGTACAATGAAACAGTATATAAAAGATGGTCAAAAGTGAGAGAGTTGGCTTTACTTATGCAGCATTTTATATTTTGAATAGTACAATATCGGCATTTCATTTTATTTTTTGCTTTTTGAAATTATAGAATGAAACTTGGCGCTATTAGATGGAATCTGTTTTTTATGATATGGATATTAGCAAGTTTCAACAGACAGTCTTTAAAATGTTATGGAAATAATGATTATACAGCTATTGTTATTTTTTTGTCATTGTTGCCATTTTTGAGTCGATGAAATTTCTCGTTTCTGTAATTGATTTTGGATTGCAGTCGTGCCAAAATACGGATAGTGCTAACTAATCGTGGCTTCGGGAGATATCCAGGTTATGGTGACGCCATTGCTGTTGAGCGGACTATTAATTTAACTTCGTCAACATATCAATTAAAATCTCTCACTTATGAAGAAGGGCGTTGTCGTGGTTCGTTCACAATTTATTTTAAAAAATTTACACCTTCTCTATAGCACTCTGTGTGATGTATGTGCTCTCACATTTCTTCCTTATTTGTACTTCATTAATCGCTTGTCATTAGAAATTTAAATTTTTAGGAAATCCACAAGTTCCCTTTTTTGAAAAATATTTTAGAAGAAGTGATAAGTCATAAAAAGAGTGATTTGGATAAACTGCTGGCAAGATTCTCTATACAGCTTGACAATTCAATATTCTGGATGTCCCAAAACCGATGTCGTGAATTTTTGCAAGAATTGAAGCCGGAAAAACTTTACAATGTTTGATTTTTTTAATAATAATTATTGTTATTAATCGGAGGAATGAATGGGAGAATTTTCCCAATCTTATCTTTTCTGGTAAATTTAAGATCAAAGAAATGAGCTACTGATATTCCGGTCATGAAGTAGAAAATGGGAGTGTGGGATATTGATAGTAATAATCCTCTTTATGTTTTGAATTATTATTAGTTCCTAGTTTACTTTTTGGTTAGAAAAAGTCTCAGAGTAAAATTCAAAAATCCTTGTATATTATTCATTATTTTTAATAAGAAGTTCTGCTATTGACTCTTAGAAATTCGACACTTTCATCTTATACATGATTAATTATCAAGATTATAGGGGCATTCAATACTGACGTCTTTCAACTAATCACTAGAAAAGAATCTGTATAAATGAAAATAAACTACTCGTGATTTGGGGTTGCATGTGCAACTTATTGTTCCAAAAATAATGGCATTTGATGAGGCCAAAATTTACTGATTAATAATCAGTTCAGGTTTGATGAATTTTTGCAGTTCCAAATGATGGATTTTATTTCAAAATTATATGGTATGTGATTTTTAGATGTTTATGTCTGCAACAGGATTAGATTTCTCTCGACTGTGTTACAGTGAAAGCGAAACATACAATGCTGAGTCGGAAAAACTGGTGCTATCTGTTCGACAAGCTTGTTGCGATAAATTGAAGTTTGTTTCAATCTGCCTTGTATTCGAGAAATTTCTAACCTGTTGAAAATGAAGGTCCAAAAATATAGTATTGCTATAATTTTTTGCAGAGAAATCGAAAAGCTACGTGAAGATCGAAAACGTGCGCAAAATATGGAACAAAATAAGCAGAATCTCTTAGAGCTAAAAAGCATTCTTCCTTGGCTACCAATTAGGGATTGTCACAAGGTTGAATCTTTTTTTAACATTTTTATTCTAATTACGTGGAATCGCAATTTCGCTGTTTTATTTCAGGATCTCTGTAGGCACAATGAATTGCTGGCAAAAGCTGTAGAAGTGTATACAAAATTAAAGGAAGGATTTGTAGTAAAGGAGGTTAACTTATTGTAACAAATTTATGAACTCTTTTGTTTTTGTAATTTTTTTTATATTTGCTGAAGGATTTATTATATTGCCTGCACTTCTCTTTCAGAAAATGAAAGCAGATTACCTTAAAAAATTTGAACAAATACAAAAAAATAAAGATGAATTGCAAGAAAAAGTGAAAAATCTCCATATCGAAGTATGATTTCTTAATTTATTTAATGCAGATTTGAATGTCATTCACTTAATTTGAGAATTATTGCTCACTACTTTTATACAGTTTCATTTGCTCTCTTTTTATTACGCTGCAGAGCATATTATAAAAATTATCAGTTTAAGGTATACCTAATTTGCAGCTAAGAACTTTAAATTTGTTCGCGTTTTTTACTTATTGGAATCAAATTTGTGCAATCAAAAAACGGTCTTGATGTTATAGCCAGAATCATGAATGTAAGCTTTATCTCTTGAAAACTGCATTAGGAAGCCCGCTATAAAAGATTGATTTGCAGTTAAGGAATTTGGGGAAGGAAAAAAAGAGTAGACGTGATGAAATGTTGGACGTTGGGCAGCAACTGAGCACTGTAGAACGAAATCACAGGATATTAGACGCTGAGATTGGTTCAATGGAGCAACAACTAAAGGAGATCGAAGCAAAGTAGATTCTTATATTCAAAGCAAAATTTTCTAATGTGCACACATCAAACGAGTTAACTTCGAAATTTCCTTGTATATTAATGGGTATGCATTATTTTCAGGAAAAATCAAGGCACTCAATATAGTATTGCTGAAGCTGAAGCAGAATTATTTCATTTAGAGAATCGATGTATGGCAATGAAAGAGAAGCAATGTCGAGTGGAGAAAAGAACAAAATATTTTGAAACAGAGTTGGCTAATGCAATAAAAGTAGAACGTAGCGTTGAGTAGGTTTTCTCCATTATTTTACCCAAACATAGTGATTTAGTTTTAAAAAGCTCTTTGATTTTGCAGTATTGTTTGTATGGAGAAGTTTGTTTACATAATAGAGCAGCTAAATTTCCATATTGTGTTTAGAGAAATTTTAAAACAGCTATACCAAATAAAATACATGTGACAAATCTGGATTTCAGAGCGGAAATATCTCATTGGAATGCTATGTTGCGAGAACTATGTGATGAGAAGGAACGATTAATGGCAATGCAACGGAGTGATTTAGCTCGTTTTGGTACGTCGGTACCTCAGATCGTCAGTTTAATCAAACAAAATATTGCTAAATTCTCAAAACAACCAATTGGACCTATAGGTTATTATTACATAGTTGTTTATTTAATTGTTGGAATTTGTGCTACTGCGATATAGGTAACGTTTCATACTTGTAATTAGGGGGAGAAATAAGTTACATTTTTTCAACATAAGCGTGATAAATCAGCAAAAACTGGAGAAAATTTAACTTTACAAATCCAGGTGCCTATATACGGATAAACGATGAATCCTGGGCATTGGCTGTAGAATACTGTTTGCGTCACTTGCTTTCAGTTTGGTTATGTGATAATGTACAGGATAGAAATATTCTGGATTCGATTCTGCAAAAATATAATATTCGTGCTGCAGGATATATTATCAGCAAGTACTTTTTTTTGCGTCTTGAATATTTATTCATTATTTCCCACTCATACGTTTCTGCTACATTTCAAACCATGATTTTTTTAGATTTTCGGAGAGACGATATAACATAACTTTATTTGAACCATCGTCAGAATATTTGACTGTAGCGAGAATGGTAACTGTTACAGATGACAATATTTTCAATGTATTGGTCGATCAGACGCAGATGGAATCTATTCTTTTGATCCCATCTGCTAGTGCAGCGCGTAGCTTGATGGCGCAAAGTGTAGGTTAAAGTGTATATATGGAATCGTAAATTATATTGTGAATTAAACCTTCTGGCTTTTTGGATGCTAAAAATTTCTCTCAAATTTGTGTGCGATAATTTTTTGTTAACATTTAAGTTAAAATTTATGATATCGAAGTAACGCTAGTTGAAATATCAGTTAAGTTTTTATAGCCTCCGAAAAACGTTCATAAAGGTTTTACCAAAAATGGTGATGAAGTATTCGCAAAAATGGGTAACCAGGTATATCGCTTTTATGCAAATGAGCGTTATCAGAAGTCAACTATATTGACCAGCAATGAGATAGCTAATACCAGGTATTTTTTGCGCGTGATTTGTAACGACCTGTTTTCTTTTTATTATCATATAATATCTTAATTTATGTTTGGCTGAAATATTTTAGTAGAAATCAATTTGTGAGCATTAACTTAGAAATGTAGCCAACTTTATTATTAATTTCTTGTAACATTCAAATAATTTTTATTTCAGAACGCTTAATGATCAGATAGCAAAAGCAGAAAATGAATTACGAAGTAATAGAGTATCTTTAGCAAAGGTCTTCTTTATCTTCTGTTCTTGCTCGGAGACTTGAATGAAATGCATTAAAAGGAAGAGGAAAGAGTACATAACAAAAAATAAACATTTAAAAAGCCATAATTGTATGCTGTAAAAGATATTCATTTTTAAAGTCATTTTAAGCTATACAATTGCAAAAAGTATTTTAGGCACAAGAAAAACGTCAGAAAATAGAGGCAGACATGACTAATGAAATGCAGCAAAGCAATCAGGAATTGCAGCGCTTAAAAGTCGATGAAGTACGACGACGTTCTTTACAAAAACGACTAGATGCTGCACGATTTGAAGGAGGTGTTGATGGTCAAGTCATGAATCTGGTTAGGACACTTATAGTCGGAAGTATCTTTTCTCATTGAAATATTTCGTTAAAGTAGTTTTCTTCTATAACATAGATCGTTTTCGATTTTTAGGTTTCAAGTTTGGATCAATACAGAAGGGAAAAAGAAAAACTCATGCAATCTGAGAGCATTCTGCAGCAGCAACTAATTAAATCACGTCAATTGTTACGTGATGCAGAAATGGTGAGAGCGGAAAAAGCTAGAGAAATGGGGGAAAGCGAAAATGAACTCAGAAAAAGTGAGGTATGTATTTCTAAAAATGACTGGAGTTGATGTTTTCAAACAAAATCGATCAATGGCAAAATTTTGTATTGCATTATTTTTTTAACAATTTTTTCAAAGGTTATCGGAAGACTTACTTGTCATTTCTAGGCTGATTTGCAAGAATGTAGTAGAGAAGTCGATATGATGAACGTCTCTGAGGATGAACATCGTCAAAAGTTATCAAAATTGGAAATCCATAAAAGTGGTCTGGAGGAGAAAGTGAAAGCATTGAAGTGAGTAAAGCTTTCAAATTAATTGAGTGAAATTTTGCTATTTTACTTTTTTACTATATTTAAGTAAATCCGTCTTTAGTGAAAAACTGCAAAAAATGAAAGAAGAAGCTAATGAGTTAATTACTGGTGCACCTCCTGATTTCGCGAATCTACCAGATACAGCAGAAGCTGAAGAACGATGCAGAAAACTGGAACATCGTATTCAAGCTGCACGAGAAAGGTTCATTTTACTTTACTTTTCCATGCTTTCTTTCCAACTTTTTGACTATACCATTAAATTTGAAGTTTCTAAGGCGATTTGCTAACTCACTCATTGATAAAAACTGTAAATTTATCCAAAAAATGCTCTGCAGACATTTGAAAATATACTTATGATTTTTTTCTCTACATAAATTATATTTCCTTTTTTTCTGGTTTTTCTATCTTCCTTATTTCAAGTATATGTGGAATTCATACTTTATCATAGATCTTTCACTATTAAAAAATATCTTATTCGCACAGGTTAATCTCTTCATACAGTTGTTCTTATATTAATCGATAAATCCTGATCACGTTTATACTTACATGGAAAAGCTTACATATTTTTCGAACTCCTTTAATTGCTAGTTGCTAGCAGATCCACTCTTTTTACACGCGGATTTCTAAAACAATTCTCCCACTTATTTATCCTTCTTGTGGTTTCTCAGAAAACGAGTAAATAACACTTATAGTAGACCAAAAGGGTGAGCTAAGGGGAAACGAGTTCATCTCATTATTTTCAAACTTTGAAATTTTTAATAAAAAGAATGAATGTCACAATGTTATGAAATACGTATGGAAAAATTATGATGGTCAAAGTCTCAACATACTATATGAAAAAGAATGTTGAGACCTTGATCGTCATAATTTTAGACTTTGGTTTTGCGAGTGTTACAGTCATGACAGTGGGAATATACGGTTGTGTAAAAATCTCACTGTTTACTACAATTGTTATGTTTTTTACAGCTTGGAAGGTACTATAGTATCCGAAGAAGCGTTGGATGCTCTGCAAAATGATTGTGAAAGTCTACGAAAAAAATATAAGAATGCTAAACGCGTCGTTTTGGTATGCCAATTATTTTCAAAGCAATTTTCGGTGGAAATGGATTTGTTTTCATTATTGCGCGTTAATTATAGGAACTGAAGAATCGATTAAGGTTGAGAAATGAGAAATTCCTGGAAGTACGAAATCTAACGGCTGAGCGACTTAGTGAATTATACAGCGGTCTGATGTCGATAAGGAATTTCAAAGGTTCACTGATTATAAACCATGAGAATCGTGCTATTTATATTATGGTTAGTTGGATATTGTAATTTCTTTGAAGAAGGTATTTTCGTTTTTAGATATTACATTGAGCATGCTTTTTTTACTTTCAATAATATTTGTCTCATATTTATGATAAACGGTTTATGCATTATTGTGCTGTTTAGGCAGAAACTCAAAAAAATCAAGAAATTAACCAGGTCTCCCTTCTTGGACGTTATCGAGGAAAAGGCAATTTACAGGATTTAAGAGGTACTATTTTATTCTCGTTTATGTTTGTGTCATTGCGTAAGCATAGCATAGGCATAGATACATAACATACTCTATCCCTTTCTCTTTCTGTCTATACATGCATATATATATATATATGTAGGAAGAGAGAGAGAGAGCAAGAAAAAGACTCATTTCTGAAATTCAGAGTTTATTTATCAAATCGTTAAAAAAGAAACGCATGTTTGAATAGTATGAATATATGATATTGAGTACAGGATTGTCTGGTGGTGAACGGACTTATACTTCCGCTTGTTTCGTTATGGCTTTATGGCAGGCTATGGAAACTCCTATCCGGTATGTTTTGTGATTAATATCTAATTCTATGGGACAAACTGTAGTTTAAGTGCAGATAATTCAGGCTGTCAGCTTCATGTTGTCCTGGAACCAGCGGATTTTTCAGTTGTATGGATGAGTTTGACGTATTCTTGGATTTGAACAATCGAAAAATTGTGATGGAACTGTTCGCAGACCTTGCCACTCGTCAGTACCCATCTTATCAGTTTATTTTCTTTACTCCTCAAGGAGTCGCCGATTTCGCTCGTCGTGATCGTATACAGCTCTTCGAAATGCCGAAAATCAGGGAATGAAAAAAAGATTGTGGAAATGAAAATGTTACTTATATTTTTACGCGATAGATCTTGTTTACTAAGAACATTATTTGATCTCATTAAGGCTTGTTAATCTTTCATCTGCAAGTACCTGGTTTTAGTATGCTTTCTTTCAGTTCATTTTTTGTTTCAGAGAATTTGTATTTTTGTGTTTCAGCATGATAGTATAAGAAATTAATGTTAAATGTAACGCATCTTCACTCATATTTATAGTATCTTCACTGTTATGGATTACTCTCCATTATGAAGTTGTAATATTTAATGATATAGCCATGATGGCTATATCAAATAAATATTACAACTTTTACATAATATTATTGTTTAATGGCGATATACCTTCTGATTCTTAATAATTTGAAGTTTAATAATACTAAATTGTAATTGTGCGATGAATAATATCATGCTTTTGGTCTCCACTTTGAATTACCTTTATTTATTTATATTGGACTGATCTCAATAATCTTTACTTCTTTTTCTGAATTGATGCTTTCATAAATTATATGGCTTCATATGGAAATCAAAAATGTATAAAATTATTTCGTTCTCGATTGATTTAATTAGTGGCATATATAATGCAGTATTAATTTCCCGATGAAACATTCTTGTTATTCCCATCAAAGGGTCAGCATTTCCATTCTTTTTACTATGATATATTGATTCGAGCGTTTTAATTGTCTTTTAGAAACATGCATAATATGCATAATTTACTGTTTTATTCAGACCAATAACCTCCTGCTCAGATTAATATAGCTGTTCTAGCTGTTTTCAGAAAACCATAAAAGTAGGACACGACCAGTGATGGCCATATTTCATATTTTGTTTATCGTAATCTATATTTCCACAGAAGGTGGTTGATAATATTCTTATTGGGTGTCGATAGTTCGCTAGATTCGTTCAGGAACAATAAGTTGTAAGAAGTTAATTATAGTAGTTGGTTACAAGTGTATTAAGCAGCAAATTGATATTAGCTTGAACCAAGGAGAGATAAAAATTAGGGAAGTTGTGACTAATGAACATGGGTCAAGTTAACACTTAAATCGAGGGAATTGATCTAAGAAATGTGTTCTCTTTCAAGTTAAAATACAGAGTTGAATCTAGTAACGAATGACACTAACCAATATCGCTCTCCCATGCACGTAGATCTATCAAATTAAAATTAAATTACGACATTAAAAGTATGTTTGAGAGTTTTTGTTCACAAAATGATCATAGTCGCTATGACATAACTGAAGCAATGATATCAACACGGAATCATGATACGATTAAATTTCAAGATATTTCCAGTGCTTTAATGCAGAATTTTGACTTTGGTAAAACTGCAGTTATATTATCGAATCGAACAGATCTTAGTAAGTACATTATACGTATCGCCCATACCCATACGTTATGTGTAGAATGGAGCTGTTCGATTTATATTTGAAAATTTGGTTAAATTGTTCATAATAGCATTAAATGATTCAGTAGTGAGTTTGACCTCTTGCTAGATATCGCGATGGCTTTTGTCATTAGAATCAGTTTCTTTCTCTTGCAGTAATTTTTTAATTTATCAATTCATGTGAATATAACGTTCTTATTCATCTAATCATTTTCTTTATTTAGTGAGAAATTTCAGAATATACCAATTTTGGTGCTTATTAAAAATAGCAGAATTCTGATATTTTTTTTGTCATTTTATTATTTGTGACTTTTCATGTAATCGAATTGACTATTGGTTCATAAAATTATAATTACGATAATATTTTTCTTCACTCATTCCATTGTTTAATATATTGTTGTTGTTCTCAATTTTCCAATTTGTCCAGTCATAGGAGTAACATAATTATTCGATTCATTTTTCCTAAAAAAATCGAGTGTTATGTGACTGTTATGGGATTTTGTTAGAGTGATCAGAGAAAATTTTATGTTATTCTCGTCCTTGCATTCATTTCAGAACGCTTGTCGATAATTTCGACATTTTTCTTTTTTTATTACAAGGCTTGAAATTTTTTGTTTTACGTTAACAGCTGCAATGAGTTTTGCAGGCAGTTCGTAACTGCGAGTTTGGTAGGCTTGCAGTCGTATAAATTAATTGATATAAAATGGATGCATCAACTAGAAGTCATATGACCTTGAATACACTTGAAAAAGGTGAGATCTTTTGGCAAAATGACTTTGCGAATTGAAATCATGTGGACTAGTATTTGTAATACAATTTAGTGTTCTCTATAATTAAAAAATAGTTCACCAAGGGATAAAAAAGAACAAAGAAACTGCGGATTTACATGTACACAAGTAATACGCTTTCGGGAAGATGTCAGTTCTTAGTTGCTTACCAATGAGTTATCTGAAATTTCGAGGGACCATTCAAAAAATGGACATCTTTTTGAGGTTCAAAGTCAAAAATTCGAAAAAGTCACATATTGAACATATACCGTGTGAATCACATAATGATAATAATACAGTATTGCGAAATAAATTTTATTTTTCAGGATTGCGCTCACGTACGCTGCATGAGAAGATGGCTACGATTGTCAACATGACGACATTTCTTCGTGACAATCCGTTCCCTTTTTTCGTTAATGCAGCTGTCCTTCGACTTTGTGAAGCATTTCGTGATGAGTGAGCTGATTTTGAAATGAATCATCATTGGAATGGCCATCATCATTTCGACTCATTAACTAAATTGTCTCGAAAGGGGATTTTTTAAGGCGGAAGCTGTATTAGTCGTTCAACTTTTATAATTAAATATAGAGCTTAAATCAGACATTTTATTCATTTATACATAATGCATACTTCAGATGCAACGAACTGCGCTTATGTATTGTGCGAGTAATGGGTGAATGTTCTACTGAACTGAGACTTGTTTTCTCGAATGATGAAGTTGCTCGGCGCGTTCTTAAAGTATCCCATTCAAATGATCCACTTGCTCGCTCACTTACGCTTCAAATACTCGCTAAGTTAGCTTCTGTTGTGGCGGAAAATAAACAGGTAATGGTGCAGGAATAAATGAATATTTTGGGAAAAACTTTCCTTCAGATAATTCTTATTTTTTGATATTTCTTAGTATGTGGATTGTACTGTAGGTGCATCATTTGGTAGTTACAAGTATCGATTCTGAGGAAGCTCAGGAACGATTGGCAGCCATTGCGGCGAGTGAAGCATTTGTTGCTGTTTCCAGGTATATTTTGCATCTGTAATGTATACAATAAAAGTTTTGTTTAAAAGAAAGCTTTTGAAAAGTTTGAAAATTTTAAATAAAATTTTGGCAAGGATCCTTAAAAATTTGTTTATAAGTCGGAAATTATTTCAAGATTTTGTTTTTAACCTTCAGATCATTTTCGCAAACAGTATTTGAGAAACTTTGCGTTACGTTTTTGTCGCCACTTGTTTCGCCAGTGACAAAGATCGGTTTGGTTGGTGTATTCGCTAACATGCAAGCTGACGTAGAAATCATTATGAAAGTATTTGCGCTGGGTGAACGGATATTGAATGAAGCATACAATCAACAGTTGATACTAGCACTTATCAAATCGCTCACTACATTAGCCGTTTCTTGTAAATTCGCCGTCTCTGAATTGGTGATGACATAAATAATAATTTGCATTTGATCTGAAAGATTTTGCTCTGTTTTTATTTGTTTGAAAAGGCGCATTTCATATAATTGCATTTTATTTTCAGTTAACATTACTGATAGAAAAGCTGAAAATATCCAAGGAAAATCGAACTCTTTGTGTTGCCATTCTGTACAATATTAAACGCTTGTCATCAGCCTCACATATGCTTACGGAATCTCACATGCATGTTAGTTTTGTTAATTTCTAAAAAGCAATGGACATTACCTCTCTATTCTTTTGATTTATACGTCAAATACGGCTATTTTATTCCTTTTATGATTCAACCAAAATCGTACTTTTTCTAATATAATATGAAGTTTTTACGTTAGGACTTGCTGAGCTTCGGGGACACGTTAACAGACGACTTGATGCGCGTTTATTGGTTGGCAACTCTTGTTCGTTTTACGTCACAAAATATATATAAAATTACTGCAACGCTTTCAGGTATTTTATTAAGAATGATATTATTAAGAATGTGTTACTCATTAAAAATTATGTACTTAATTGGTGTTAAAAGAAACCATTCCGATTTCAAGACGATGGCAGGGTTAATGATAAAGAATAAATTATATTTTTCAGCTAACATAGCGCATTGGACGTATCTTTTATCGAGTAGAAATGCTGATGTTCGACTTGCGGCTCTGCATTTATATATCAATATATACAAATATAGTCAGGCACCGGATATTATATCCTCCCTGAAAAGCTCCTTTATTATATCACTGCCAACCATAAAATCTCAAGATTCCGAAAAAGTAAGCTCAAATTTAAATTAAGTTATATATATGATCAGAGATTTAAAAAATTTTGTATTATCAGTCAACAATTATAAATAATTCATGTTCTCTTTCATTTGCGTGGATATTCTATTGATTTGAGAAATTATTTTGTTGACCATATTTTTAATATAATTATATAACCACTAATGTATTCTGATATTTAGTTTTATCGCCTTTTGACTGCCTTCATATGCGACGATACTTGCCCACGTGAAACTGTGGATGCAGTAGTGAACACTCTCTTGAACACAGAACTGCCGAATTTTTCAGCTTTGCATGTGTTACAATTCTTAGTAGCAGCTGCAGAAACTCACTCGCATCTTTATGCTCGTCTTCGTGCGTGGTCTATATCAAAATTGAATGAAAATACAAATTTAACGAAATTGACTGTAAGTTGCAATTGCATTTTTACTTGGCAGTATTATTTTGAATTGATGGAAGATAATTATTTAAATTATCAACAGGCAAATGATTTTGTTGCAGCTCTTTTCGTGCTTAGTATATGCTCCATTGAGCGACGTAACCGGACTCCCCAAAAATCACTTAGATTTTTGGGGAAATGATCCATGGGTTCTTTATCTAGTTGCTCGGTCTGCTATGCGAAACGGACATTGGAAGTCGGTTGCTCTTCCTATACTGGACGTAATTCATAAAAAGGTTAATCCTATGCTTTGAGTAATTATTTACACTTTTACCTCGTGTCATATTTTGATATATTCTAATCCATTTGTATTAAAGTAATTTGCTCTTAAGTTTTATTTTCCATTCCTTTATGTTTTTCAGTTTTTTTCCGGTCTATATCTCTTTGCGTAAGTTAAGTTTTTTTTCCATTTTTAATGACGTTATGATGCTTCAAATGCTGTTTCAGGTAAAATCATTCCAAACCAGAATGTGGCTAATAGCTTTACGAGATATCTGTCGTGCGTCACTTTCTGAATTCACAGTTTTTTCTTTGGAAAAGTCTATTGAAAATCTCAATAGTGCTCGATTATCACTTTCTGTGCGTTTGTAGTATTTTGTTTTTGTTATTTGCGAATCATAAATAACTGCACGATGTAATTAAATCAACTGCTCAATTTGAAATGTTTTTTTAATTTGAATATTTTAGGCCTTGTGCTCATCTCGAGAATCCCTATGTTATTTCATGTTCCCATTGCGATTTGTGGATGGCTTGTGCAGTATGTACGCAGTTCTACGCAGTTTTTTGGTTGTTGTAAATACAAATTTATCTCTTAATGATAAACCAGCTCCTTATGTTGTGAAGAAAATTTCAATTCGTTTGCAAGCTTGTGCAGTAAGTAAGTCCAGATTTTGTTTCCTATAATGGATTGAATTTTTCTGGTTGAGAATATTTGATATCTTCAATTATTTTAGATTTTACGGGCAATATTGTTTTGACAAAGATTTATAACTTTCAGGAATGCATAGATGTCGCGATATGTGGTTGGACTTGTACAGGCATTGCTTTGATGCAGATACTAATACTATGACTTTCGTAGAGCTGTATGGTGGTATGTGTGCTTTATTCGGTGCTGCTTTACAGTTGTTCGCAAAGCAGCAACCATTGTCGTTAGTTTTATGATTTGTACTTGTTACATAATTATTCAATTTGGAATTCATTCAATTCTTTTCAAGTCTGTTCGTATCCTATTTTGATCTTCCAAACATATCTTTTGCTTTTACGTTAGATTCAGTCGTGATTAGCGATTAGCGATTTTTGATGTCACTTGTTATGTGGAAGTAATTTCCGAGCTCCTTGCCGAGATGATACAGTTTTGTATCATCTCAGGGACGAGTTCTCTCTTCTTTCAAATGCAAGAATTTTTTTATAATGCGGTCGAATTTGTTTTTGTTCTTTTTTGTTCTTCAACTGTTTTGGGATTTTTTACGATGATGCGAAAAGTCTGCTTCATGCTGTATTCCTGCTCAACAGACTGATTTGCTCGTGAATAATTGTGTTATTTTGTTCACAATGCACTGGTTTGATTTTATGACTCTGAAATTGGAAATATATTAGGACCAGATAGATTACCATAGAAATCTAATCATATATTCAAGGAGTTTTATTTTTTTAAAAAGTCTCCGAAATATTTTCCTGAACTTACTTTGCTTCTGTAGTCACATGCAATATTTTCAGTCCTTTATTGATATCTTCTTCTTCCCACTATTCGCTAGCGAATAAGTGTTTACGAACTTCACTCCTATGGGCCAAAGGAGAAATTGAAAAGCTAGATATTATAGCTCTGGAAAAGAGGCTAACAAGACAAGTACTGTTTTCTCATTAATATAACTTACATTTTTCAATTTTATTCCAAGTTTCTTTTTTTTGAAAAGAGTTTTATATGTATTATAATGCGCATCTAAGTGGTTACTCTAAATCCATAAAGCTCATTTCAGAAATTAAAATTTCTTGTGGATACTTTTGGTTACTTGTGTGGTCTTCCAATATGTATTCCACGATTTTTTTTCCAACAACTTAAACATACACAAATAAAGGTTTGTTTTTTGAAAGTTCGACAAATATCTACGTTGGGAATTTCACATAAAAGCTATTTCAAATCTTGCAAATATTTTGTACGAAATTTGACATTCTACATTTAAGCTGAATGTTTTACCGCAGCCAGGACCAACAGAGACTGCTATCGGTGTCTCTTCTAACCAAAAAGTACCAATTTCCATTGAAGGCGCAATTGAATCGTCGCACGCATCTTCTGTCGATGCTGTCATTGTGAAAGCAATAGCAAAGTTCGCCAAAGGTTCCAGTGTAAGTCATTTTGATGAATTTGACTTTTTAAAATTATTTTGAAATAAAGCACTATTATAAAAAGTAGAGCTTCTTCGTTATGGAAGAAATGGAACGATTTTTTCAACTTGCTTTGCAGCAAATTTCACGTTTTTTAAATCCTGTATTCAGAAGGACTGTTCACAACTTCAAACTGTAGTGCCGCAGGAAGGGAAATTCTTCAATGCTCAATTTCTTCTTGCATTTCCGCAGGTGAATGACATATATTTTGCATGGAATACATAAGATGAATTGGACACGAGGATTAGCTTCTTTTTTGTTTCCTGACCGGTCTCAGTTATTTCCAAATTTCTTGTTACAGAGTGAATCATGATCGGATTTCATTCCGATAAAATAGGGAATATTTTCAGAGTTGTACGATGGAATTTTCTGTAAACTTTTTGGATAAAGAAACGAAACGACTGTGGGAAAGTGGTGTTACAGCAGAATTGAAAATTCATGTCTCATCTTGAAACGATTATTTTTCTGTTGTGTTTCATCCATTTCAGAAGACTTAGGTCCTAGTTCCTTTGATTGCATTCTTATATTGTCAAAGATACTTTGTTCTTTTGTTTTGTTTTGCATTCCTAGAAGCAAATTGGTCAATTTTTGGTGTAAATTGTGATAAACTGCCTTCGAAAGTGAATTAGAAAAGTAATTTTTTTGTGAAGTAAAATTGCTCAGTAACGATGTAGTCAGTTAGCATACTGAACGCAACAAAGGATAATTTACAATGGTACAGGAAATTACACATTACACAGAAATTACACACTAATTACACAAAGGTGAGTGCGTTAGTTTGCCATCGATATCGAGGCTTGATGACAAGAAAAGTCGAGTAAGAAACATTCTTGGGACACGAACAACTCAAAATACAAGTCTCAATCTAGACATAAGAAATTTTTATTTGCTTGGTGGAAGCGGATTCTATGCTAAATGTCGGATTAAATCAAAATCTTCCCCCAAATGAAGCTTTATATTTAATCTTTTTGTGTGATTGGCAACGATGATGAACTGCAGAATTGATTATTACAGTTTCGAATTTTAGGTTTTCTCTATGTTTCACGAAAACCGTTTTCCCGCCAATAAAAATAAAAGTCGTGAGGCAAAATCGTGGGTGTCTTGAAAAAGGATATGAAATCATTTCTTGTAAAGGCAATTTAATAGAAATAACGCGAGAATCAAGTCCTCGATGAGTATGACACGCCGATGATTCTGTCGTTGCAAGGCGTAGAGGTCGTAGATCCAACAATTAAAATACTCTCAATAATTTATACTTCAAATTTGAAAAATTATTTTGAACTTAATGCAAATGTAGATAGCTCTTTTCTTTGATTGCCAGCAGAGAGCTTGAAAAAGAGGAAATGAGAAAAGAGTCGGACTTGACTTTGCTTTGAGAATATGGTGAGACGTAATGAATGACTACGAAGACCATCTGACTTCCTTCTCGACCTTATCATTTTGTGAATATTAGTCCTCTTCTATTACGATCTGCATGTTATGCACTTTTTTTAGATGGAAAAGTAAACCGATTCAAAGCAACTTAAATGACATTTACGAAATGTCAGATATCATGCCGTAATAATCGTAAATAGCGGTATTCCATAATTAGATAAAAAATGTTTTGTTACGGAAACGGATAAGACTGATTAGTGCCGATACGTTCCAATTCAGTTGAGGCCGCTACAATGACTCATGTCATCCACATCTCTTGTTATTCATGCCAAACATTCTTAATGATCAAGCTTTTTAGCATTTAAAAATCACTTTTCATGTTTGTGGACAGTAACAAATTGTGAATATGCGCCTTTTTGCTGCTGATGAATCTTCGAAGTGCCCAACATTAATGAAGACGAGTGAAGCCAGGATCGTCCAAGCATTTCACCAATTAGGTATTTGTAGTAGGAGCACACAACTTAACATGAACAGCAGGTAATTTGACCAATTCCTAAATATCAGTGATCACAGAATTGTTTGGACCCTTTCTGTGGCGCATCCATCGTCAGTGGCGCAATCTATTCGCCTGCGTCAGGTGCTGTATTGTTTTGGTCTTTCCAGTAAATCAAAACTATTAATGCTGCAAACAGTTCAATTTTCTGCAATGTAGGCATTGTTTATCTATTCAAGTTAATATAGCACTCAGACTTCCAATGCTTCTCCATATCAGCAGCGAAAAGCCCGCTCCATGTTGTTACATCTTGCATACATTCCGCTTTTGATTACCGCATCATCGCCTAGAGATGGAACTGCAATCAATAAGTTACAAGCTCGTAGAACCTCGACAGCATCTAATTCAATTCCATTTTCATATCTCGCGACCTTATTCAATACCCAGTTCCTACAGACGCAAAAATCCCACCTGCTCAACGTTGCTGTCTTCCTCCAGTAAGTGTTCAAATATGGAAGAAGTTCATTTATTAATCAAGAAACTGTTACGTATTATAACAAAATCAAAATCAACTTAACCACCGGAAAAAGTATAATATTAACTTCTGCGATGCTATGATATAGTCGAAATGAATTAAATAAAGATCACAATGTTTAAAGTTTTATCAGTAAACCAGTAAACAATGAAGCCGATGTTAATTTTAGCATATTGGAAGCAACGCCGCAGTTTTTTGATCTAACAACTATTTTGGAGTAAAGTGCGTTAAGACATGAGTTCCACCTAAGAAATGGATTCTTTTGTAACGATTTCTACATGTTGATAATGAAAAATTATAAATAAAAATACTGCAAAAAAATAAAGTTATGTTCAATATCCCACCTTTAGATGCATTACAAAATTAACGAAAACTGTACATGGATAGAACAGAAACAATGAGATAACATTTGTAAAAGCTGCAAAAGTTCTACTTATTTGAAACCGACGAGCATGTGTCACAACATGCCACAGTACTGCTCGTATGCGTGACATCTATTCTCCTAAACCTATTATGTATACAATCACGTTCAACTGAATGCTTTGAGGAAATGCATTACAAAAGACTGAGGAGATCACAAACAATAAATAATTGTTCTGCAGCAAAAGGCATCATTGTAATACGTTAGCAATCGTATCGCTATCCAGATGAGGGAGGGTACTCTCTTCTTCGTTGTTCCAATCCCAATCCTTACTTATCAAATCTATTTCAATCGGAACTGTATTAGCCGCTATATCCAATACATTTCCACCGCTTCTTCCATCCATGTGATCCATTAATCCTCCCATAAAATCACTGAAACATTTTTGAGATATGATATCTGGTAATAATGAGTGGCACAAATTTCAAAATATATATTTCCGTACAGTACATATTTAGAATTGTCATTATAACGTATAATCCTCCAGGATGGCTATTTCATTATAATTTATAATCATCCAAAATGTGAATGAAAAAATTAAAGACCTCAGCTGGCTAGTACATGCTCTGGAAGTACCATAATGGTGCGAGTTACTGTGAATGAAAATAAACATACGTGCAGTTGGGATTGTCTTGGTTTTTTATTCCTCGAATTCGTTCTTGGAACATATCATGACGTTCTGTTTTCTTCCAAATATAGTAGAAATGTACTATTTCACCAACAGTCCTATGAGGTAACTGAAAAGTGAACTTTCGAATGAGGGAACTGATTCAGCATATTGCATTTTGCTGCATGGAACGTGTTGTGAAATATCATTCCTCCTTTCACATCCACAAATTTTTTAGTAAGATGAGGACAGTACTTTTGCAAGGAATGTATAAATGAACTCATTTCGAAATATTTGAACATTTAGAAAGGAGTAACATGATGCGCAAACATATCAGAAAAATAAACAAGATGAATAACAAATAACGAACTTAAGGATGTACAATGAAGGAATAAAATAAAAATTAAATCGTAAGTAAAAATAATACTAAAAACATGGATATTTAATTAAAAAATTAAGTGGAAGAATCATGCTGAAAAATTATGTACGTAACTTGATAATAAATTTGACAAAAAAAGCCAAGTATTAAAACACATATCTACATTTGTCTCATTATAGAAAACTTCAAAACAATTAACTTCCATGAAAAAGTAAATAAATGAGTAAAAGATCTTACCAATCGTTTGATAAGGCAAAAATTTTTCCCATACATCTGCATACCTCTTTCGAAAAGTTCGCAGTCCTAAATGCATACAGATGTACTAACAAACTAGTGATCATACCAGTTTTTTACATCTAAAACTGCAGAAAAAGAAATTTCGAACCTGATCATTCCATTTGGCAGGATTTGGTCCAACGCTCTTCAGAGGGGCATTGGCGCGTGGAAATGGATAACTGGCCAATGCCATGCTCGTGTTATAGTTGGCATTCAACAGAGCTCTGAATAAATAATAAACCATTTGATCAAGCAAAAAACAATAAGCAGAGAATGAAGAAAGCTGTTACCTCAACACATACATAAACTTACTTCAAAGCATCTTCATCATCTTTTACAGGGAAACTTCGATTTGAATTCCCAGGTTTACGCGCTTCAGCCAGGAGAGATGAATCACTGCTTTGCAGTACCCTATCGTAATAATTTTTCAAATATTCTTCCACTTTCTTCATTGATACATCAGTATGAGGTGACCACAAAAGCATTTCAAGCTCTCCTCCTGTATAAAATTGAAAATTCGTAATTAATTACGAATTAGTTACGAGAATCGATTGTTACAAAAAACAAGTACTGAAATTATCTCACGTGGACTTTTGGGACCCGTCGATATTGTATCAGGAACAGAGGCTTGATACATTGGTCCTTGCCTCACAATCCTTCGCCAACGATCAGGTGGCACATAATCAGTGTCCTCTTCATTATCATCAACATCAGAGAAGTAGCCATGCTCTTTTTTTCCTTTTTTGGAAGATATAACCGGCGATGCGACCACATCTAAAGAAAGAAAATTGCAAATTTTCAGTCCAAAATTTTGATTTTTATAACTTCAGAAAATATGGTAGGTATACCAATCAACTCCACAAATTTTGCTTTCAAGGGATCTTACAGTTTAGAAATAATTGGGTGTCTGCGGTTAACATAAAGAGAAGACGTTCTAAAGCTTATGGATACAGGAAATGAGAGAAGTGCAAAGAGAGAAATACTACCTGGTTCTGTAAAGTCTGGATTTGCAGTAGCATCATCTGTACTTTCGGACTTACGGGTATCATCTGATGTTGATGTGGACTGCGTATCATCATACTCTTCTTCCACAACGGCATTACAGTATTTCTGTCGCAGTTCTTCAATGGATAAATTAGCATCATCTTCTAACATTTTGAGCTCATCTTGGTAGTTATCTTCTGGATGCAGCATTTCCTCTTCATCCAAAGTGCCTGCAAATCCGGTGAAAACTGCAATAGAATTCGCCACATTCTGACATACTATATAAAAGGACTTTAAATCATGATCAGAATCAGTTAAATATTATTACCTTCATCATCATATGCTTCCTCGCCTTCTTCATAGTCGTCTTCGGTTCGAGAATCGGAATGGTCCTCGTCGGTCATCTCCTGTGATTCAACTGCAGTAATAATCGTGATGGCTATTACAATGTTAACATCTTAAATATGGGAAAAATTTTGAAAGATTCAATCATTGCAATTTATATGTTCAAGCAGGAAAACAACCCTATAATAAAATGCTCACACATCAAATGGAATACAACATGCTCTTGAAAGTGAGAGTGAACCGAGTCGTACCCACCGCAACTGGCAGCTACAGCGACCAAACTGAATATCTCCCCTCTCGCGATATAAGCCGATCCGCAGTACACAGCCCAGCCTGAATACTCGACCATACGCCGGCTGCTATGCCATAAAACTCGTCCCAATGGGGAGTGACGATGCGAAAATGTATGTCCTGCAGATGAGAAAATGGTTGTGACGGGAAAGATGAGAACAGAATTTGGAAAATGTGTGAAGGTCAGACTGCATGTGCATGCTATGCTTATTATCTTCTCTTTAAATCATATGCCATATATATATATAAATAGTGGTTATATACCATCATTGTTATACTACAAAATAACATTTTGAAAAATTTCACCCACTCCTCAATATTAGTTCCGTGTGCTGTTTAGAGAAGGCGAATCAATCGAAAAAAGGAGAAAAATCTGTGCATTTGATTGATTTCAATCAACCATGAATTTGAGGTTGAATTAGGAGGTGAAAATGATTTAAAATAATCTCATGGTTAGTCTTAATTGTTAAACGAGAGGCAATTTAATTGATTGACAAGCCGCGAATCAATTTCTGAAGGAATGAAATATATGGCATTAAGGAATAATTGGATATTCGACTTTTCTTCTCAGTCTCTTCGATATAATTAAAGATTTCAGATCAAACCAGTGCTCATTGAAATTATCTGCTCGTAGTAATCTTATATTAGCTCTTCTCCGATATGTCTTCTCTGGTCTTTTCTATTGTAGAAATTCAGAGCTTTTTTTTGACCATTCTGCATCCTTCAAAATGTGGTCTTAGATTCGGTAATTTTAAGGCAGCGCATTCTATCTAATTTAAATCACAACAATCATATGATTTGAATGTGATCATTATCGCTGAAGATGATAAACTGTTAAAGTAATGTCTCGTTCATCTCTTACTAGCAATCAAAATTTTTTGCAAGCTTCGTTCTTCTAAATGATACCTTTTTGAGCTATAACTCTGATTTATTCAATCTCTTTCTCACTTCTTTCCGCTTTCCGGTTTTTATAAATAAAATTTTGATAAAATACTATCCTCTCCGATGATGGCTTTTCTAGGGGGAAACACACAAAACAATTTTTTATTAATTGTTGGGTCAGAGTGATTTACATACAAATATTTCAACTGAATTTACGAAGAAATGAATCATTGGAACAGAGAAAAGCTGTTATTGCTATGTATCACTTGCTAGAGGTTAAGAAAGGTCAGAAATGATAAATTATCCACGTGAAGTGCTCGGTAATTTATGCATTGAATATGAAGGATTAAAATTAAATTTTAAATTGTTAATTATTGCAGAATTAATTTTCGATAATATGAGAGATGCGTAACTCGATGATCACAGTAAGTGGAACTTTTCATTATTATACTGTGAAAGATACAGAAAAATTATTTGATAATGGAAAGATGAACTGTTCGATGAAATTTGTTTCAAATGAACTATTCGAAGTAAAGCGGTAAACGAATTGCTGATAGCTAATGTGGTAACTCTACTACCGTAAAGAACTAGAAAAAAGATTCATGTATCCTTTATTTTTGTCGGAAGCCGAATATATGGCAGAACAATTTACGGAACATACCGTATTTTTGTTCACAGTATTTGGTTGCAAACACATTACTAGAAAAAGAGATATCAATTTACACCTTTTTGTTGCATAACAAAGTTTATTTACCACGTTGCTATTTCTTCGTAATACTTCCAGTTTGAAACAAATAAAGCAACTGAGCGATTTTCTTTTGTCAAAGATACTAAATCTTGTTTAAATCATGTCCATAACAAAAATGAATATTGAAAATGATATTGATCAACTAATTAATTTCTGAATTTAATTAACTTTTATTGAAGAAATGTGTTTTATAGCATTGTACATGTGCAGCAATATTAGTTGCTGCTATGTTGGATAGGTAATGGCAATGCAATATAATTGGATGTCTTGTTGTACCTTGCATATATGCAAATTAAGATATCGAGATCAGCTTGCACATTTATTCAAGTATGGCGATCGTAAATTAAAACATACAGAATAATCGATTATCTTTTGCATAAAGTAAAGCTTCTTTCGTTAACGCTTTTAACTTTCGAAGTTGTCACTAAAAAACTTCATCTATCATGAGATATTCTTAGTCCTCAACATATTGTTGTTGACAAAATAATTCATGTGCAAAATACATGAGATTTTAAAAAATGAAAGAAGTAGAAATGGACTACAAGCTATCCCATCTCTCTTAAGAAGTTAGTTAAAGATATGTTTGTATCTGCAGTGTTTTAGACAGTTTACGATGGTCAAATATCAGTGACATTTATGAGATAACGATACAATCAGTCGGAAAAGATGGATGAATGAATTCCGACCTTACTTGGTCTGTATTGTTATCTTTTACAGATTTCATATAAAGACAATCTGTTAGATGAACAACTGGAAATTTTAATTCCTTCATCTGAGTTGAAATCCCCTCAGTTTCATCTTTACTGATTTCACGCATTACATTTATTCTGTTTTCATTGTTAATAAAAAGTGAATGGAATGAAATGTAAACATATTGCGATGTTGATTCGAAAATTAAGTAGTTGAACTGAATTTTTATAAACAATTAAAAGTCAAAATGTCCCATCTGAGTATTTAGTAATGTATTGCATGCATGGAACTGATTAACAATTATCTGCTTTTAATTTTCTGAAGGGAAGTTATTAATAAAATATCCTACGGGTGCCTAATAGTGACAGATTACTGCTCGAAACAGTGAAAAAGAATGACAGCTTGCTGCTCGAAACACAGAATAAACACTATGCAAGTTCGAATGTTGAAGACAACCGTAGAAGTGATCACAACTAACATTCACTTCCACTACTTCACACTTTCGTGAGCTATACAATACCCTATTTTTATGTCATTCCGCTAGTATTTTTTGTTACTGGAATAAGGCGCATTACGATAACGCATGTTAGGCAGATTTTTTTTTTGCAACAATAATACTTTTTATAGCAGCACGTTCACTATATGTCCTTCCGCCCAACAATAAAGTTTATAAACAAGTTACAAACATTCTCTTTCAATATTCTTCTGTAAACTTCGATGTATGGCATAATTTCTTATATGTTAAACATGTTGAAAGAAAAACATGATCAACAAACAGCACAGCAACAATATTATTTGCACATCAATCAAAGCAAATCTTACTTGATCGACATATATTAATAATCTACAATAGGACATCCAAAAATGCATGTATGTTCAAAAAATACAAACCGTTCGACGATTCGATGATCGGAATAGGAATTTTGCCCATTAGGGATATATATTATAAATATAGCTTCATTGATTTTTCCTCTTTCCACTTTGTACTCTCCTTTCTTTTCCCTTTTGTTATAGAAAATTCATTTGTAAGCATCTCAAAAGCACAAATTTATATTATCTACAGCATAGAAAGCAGTAGTCTTCAATGAAAGAGTGATCTGGAAAGTATCGCAACAAATATTTTAATACATAAATATATAGAGAACATGAACTATACATGCTTGGCTCTGGTGAATACAACAGGAATATCACGAGTAGAAAACCACTGAGGTACCTTAGAACGCTTCTTTTTTAATTTTTCGCCGTTTGGATCGAGGGTATATTTCGTCCCATTATTAGATACAACCAACTTCGAAACGACCCCACATCCTTGAATGCAAGCATTTGCTACCACACTGATTTGTTCCTAAAAAGTATTCCATTATTGAAATACTTGCACCTTCTCTTATCACTTCCATTGCCATTAGTAGTCCCTACTATTTAATGAATAATGGTATTGTCCAGTATTTTAAAGCTTCTAATATGCCAGCAGAAATGGGTAAATAAAAAAACTGAAAAATAAGGTTGCTGATTTAAACAAGCAGTAATGTATGTTTATTACCTTAAATAAAAATGAAATTTTTTTCTGTACCCTATTTTCTCCTTTTTCCATCCAACACTTTTATTACAATTCGATTTCATCCAATTTCTTCTACTCATCTTCGCGAATGGTCTCAATTATTTGATAATCTACCAAAGAAAAATAAAAGAAATATGTATTTATTACTTGCCATATCCATCTTACTCTTTCTTCCCTTCCCGGGAAATGGAGTGAGAAAAAAAATTTCCCATTTGGAAAACCACTCCAGTCACTTTTCACTTCACATCCTTAAATAAAAATGAAATTTCTTTCCGCCCCTATTTCTGTTCTCCTCCATCACGGTTTTTTGTTGTTAAAATGAACAGACAAGTTCCATCTCAACTTATAAATGCAGTATTTGAATAATTTCTGAGATCCAGTCAAAACTAGAAATAATAGCCATGTGCAAATTCAGAAATATTTCTCTGATGTTAAATAGTATAGTCATTAAGTGCGTATTTGAGGAAGGAGTGCTTAATAAGAATGATATATTTCATACTACACATCAATGCGATCAACCACCTGATGAAGGAATTGATAATCTGAATTACTAAACCTGGTTTATATATCAGGATACTGCAATGTATGTTTTAAAGCATTAGAAAATCACATGTACTAGTAAAAATCTTATTCAAATAAATCTTCATACACTTACGCACAATATCCTTTTAAATGTTTTAATGTGTTCAGTGTAATACATGAAACTAAACATATTGGGAAAAGTTTTTTCTTGATATATTTGCGATAAGAAAAAGATAAGTGACAAACCGATATCAAGTTGAGGGTATCATTTTCTAAGTGATCGTTGAGCTTTTCCTGGAAAAAAAATTTTTAAAACAGAAATATTTCCTAGTTTTTGTGGAAAATAATTCCGTTTCAAAAAATCAAATGTTTTAGTCAATATGAATATAGTTTTAATATTAACAAAGACACGAAGTAGAGTTATACCTGTACTTTGTCAGCAATACCATTAATTTGTGTTTCGATGTGCTCTAGTCGAGTATACAGCAATGAGGATGCGTTCCAAGTAGGTGTGTCTGACGATGAGGTCATCAAACGTAGCATATCGATATCTAATTTAATCCTGTTCATTTCAGATTTAATTATTTCCAATTCTCGAGTCACAACCTCATATCTCGGATCATCTATAATAAAGTTTGCTTCGAATAATTAGTAATAATTAGCGATAAGTTGACCGTGGATTACTTATTTCGGTCTTTCTTTTAAAATGAAGTGAAATAATCAAAACCCGAAAAAAATGAATGAGAGAATAAATATATGGAAATTATAACAATTCTTATAAAATTACTGCGCAATTGTTCCAGCTGCGACGAAATATACAAAATAAAGAAGCCTAGAAAAGCAATAGCAATAACAATAGCGGAAAGTAATAATATCAGTGCAATTTGCACGCTGCAAGTGTGCTGTCTCAAGATTACTGCTCCTGTATTTTGGCGTTGTCTGCAAACTTGTTACCAATAGTTCAGTTTAATACACCAAACATCTTGCAAAAAGAGCTTTTAAATTCTCTGGAAAGCTTAATTACCGCACCAATATCTATTAGCCTTTCTTACATTGTTTGTTGCCTATAAAAAAATGGCGCAGTTCAAATTTGTTGGAAATTTAAACAATCTTAATTTCTTTAATGATAAAAATAATCCTCTTCTGATTAATATCTGTATGGTCCATTTCATAAACAGCGCTTTAGAAAATGTTCAAAATTAAAAAAAAAGCGAACAACTGACCTTGAGAATAACCTTGACCTTTCTTTGCGAATATTTGCAGTAGGTAAATCAAGATCAGGTATATCGGAATCATCCGAATCAAGTAATAAATCATCTTTCTGCCCCATTCTTGATGCTCAGCTATTGATATAAAGATATTGATTAATATATCATTCTTTCAGCTTCACAGAGACTAAACCTGTCTTCAAGAGAATAATATAACCAAAGGGAATGAATGTCAAGGGAAATGCAAACATAACAACATTGGACATTTCCATTTCAAAAACACCATCATTTACTATATAGCAACTGCTTGAGTAAGAAATTACTTTGAAACTAATGATAGGCATAAGCTTGGAGACGAGACTCACTTCGGAAATTATTACAAACTATCACCTAATTTCAAAACTGATTCCATCAATTTTTTAGAATATCAAACAATAACTGTTTTCATTTCCAACACAATTAAACCTATAAAAAAAATGAAATTTATTTGAACTTAATATAAGCAATATTTTATGTGAATTTAGTGTTTTTTAAGCTGAAATTAGTTAAAATTGAAATTCGTTTCACTAATAAGAATATTGAAGAACTGATCATATGGAAGAGATGGGAGAAAGAACTCAACACGACATTCAAAATAAGGTATGAAGTAAACACGCAAAAACAATACAGAAAGGAAGCGGAATTATCTAAACGTAATTAATAACTTAACTAAATGTCAACAACATTCATTATTTCCACTCATTAATCCAGATCAGAACGGCATATTAGATAAATGAAGCAAAAATGCACGAAATGTTATGGAAAATAAATGCCAGCCTCAGTGTAAGAAATAAATAGCCATAAAGTTGATAAGTTAGTGCTAACAAAATCAAAAAATATGGCAAAGAATGAAAATGAAATGGCAAAATGAGACAAATGATGTGCATTGGGGAGAGTTTAGGCATAATGCGTAAGATGAAAAGAGAAGACCCATCCCTCCCAAAGCATAATACTTGGCTATTAGAATATTAGTTATTCAATAAATAGTTTACCAATCTTCTCAAGCTCAAGCTATCCACCACATCTACTTCTAAAAAATGCTACAGATTATATAGCCTCAACTATTCCCTTATGAAATAGCTGACATGCTAACTCCAGAGCTCTATGTGCTATCGTGGGTAAAAAAAAATGCTAAATGAAGTTAATACCGGAATACATCATTCCTTTTCAGCAAGATTATATTGTTCGATAGTGTTACTGATATCGTTGATGAAAAAATCATCACTAAATGTCGAAATTTCAATTTCATGTCAATCTCATAAAATTCTAACATACGCATTTAAATTTGAACATCTGCGTTATTGACCCAAACTGGTTGTGGCGTTAGCCCAAAATATATTTCCAAGGAGATTACACATTCTAGGGACTAATCCTGGAATAAAAATAAAAGTAACTTCGTGAAAATAGATAGCTAGTTTTATTTTTCAAAAAAGGTTGCGACTGTATGGGGGTTGCGACTAAACCAATCGGTTGGAACATTTTCCTCCCCACATAATATGTACAGCGCAAAATTTTCGCAAATGGCTCTAAAAAAAATACTCACTAAACAATGATGGACGCAAACTTCTGAGGAAAAAAATCGTAATGCAAAGAAAAGAATGCTTTTATTTTTTGCTCTTGAGCAACTTGAAAGCCAGAATTCAGTTTGAAAAATTTCACATTTTGATAAGACAAACGAATCGAATAAATAATACGCTACAATTATACCCAGGAAGGGAAGAAAGGAGACCGGACTTCACCTATTCAATCCCGAAAAGTATTTGCATATAATATTAACTATGAATAACTATCAAAACATATGAATCCAAAGATTCATATAAATTTCACAGTCACTGAAAAGATCATAGTGATTGTGCTGGACCAAAGCTACAACACAACTTCAGAAATACCATTCATTTTGCTATTTTCTTGGAATTTCAGGAAACGGATCCGTAAAGAAAAAAATTTATAAGAAGACGTGGAAGAAAAAGATAAGTGAATAATTGGAATGAAATGAATGAAGGTCAGTCACAGTAGTACAGAATAATAAATTTGAAACGAAAATTACATGCAAGTATGAAATTATGCGCAATGAACAAATCAAGCAATTTCTTTGAAATCGATCAGATCAGCAACACCCACAATTCGCGTCATCGAAGAATGTAATAATCCACATCCACCATGTGATCCCTGCGCAGCCTACAAGTCAACCTCACCAGCATTGAGTAGATGGAAAATAGTGTCAAATTATTTTGTCGTTTTATTCCATATTTATGCGAGGACTACTGTCAGTCAGTTCTGACATAACAAACTAATTGAACATGAAACACTGCTACCATAAGCCTCTTCAAGAATGCTCAAGGTTATAACTACTGCATCCAAATCAAGATCAAGATCGAAAAGTTACCAAAATGAATTTGTTTCAAAAAGCTTCCAAACTTGCAGTAATTTAAATATATAATGCATTATAGTATTTCCACTACAGATATCTATCAAATTCAATCCTTAACACTTTCAATAAGTAGAAAAAAAGCATTGTGATATTTCAATTTTATTTTACTTTCTTACTTTTCTAAAACGTTTGTAGTTATATTCTTGCCAATGATCGGTCACGTCAGACTGTGATCCGTCTTTCGCCTGAACTGGCCTTTCCAGATTCTTATACTGCACTGCTTTGTTCTGGAAATGGAAAATAAGCTGTTTTAAATGCTGGTTATCAACTACCACAATCAACAAGAAACGGAAGAAAGAAGCTATAGAAATACGCAACAATTTCGATGATATAAATTGATACTGACCAACTTCATACGCAAAACTTCAATATCCATCCCGAGGATTTGATCATTTTTATCAGTATTTGCTTCATAATCTGTTCTATTTTCAATTGAGTTTACATTTTTTTCCGATTCCTGCAAAACGACAACTGAAATAGATCTCACTCTCAATAAAAATAAATAGAAGCTTAAAACCGATACTAACTTCTTTTTTGTTTTCATTTTCCATTACTTCTATTTTCACCCGTTTAGAGGATATCACCATTTCATCCGTATTACTTTCATTCCCTGCAAATTATCAGTCACTTATTGATATACTTTATTGTTTAGATTTCTGTAACAAATTCTGCCGAAGAAATAAAATGAACGAATTAGAACCTGTTTTTGGTAGTTAAAATAAGACTAAACAGACCATAGGTAATATAACGGTCAAAGTCAAAATTTCACAAAAATTACCAAGTTGACTGCTTCGTTTTTTGACAGTATTTAGACCGAGCCAAGAAGTTAATCCAGTAGCAATGGTACTCTGTTTGCCAACAATCTGAGATATAAAAATATGAACATAAATTTATTCTAAGAGTGTCTTCAGAAATATATTAATATTTAGTATTATATATTAAATACCTTAAGCAGTTTTGGATCTTTTTTCTTCAACACCGTTTTGCGTGGAGGATCACGAAATTTCTTACTCACATTTTGAGATTCCAAATGGTTAAATTGTCCAGCATGAGAAACTGCGGTATTATTCTTTTCGATAGCTGACATTTCATTTACACTTTTTTTAAGTTTCTGTCGGGAAGATGAAAATTGAGTGCTGGAGTAAGTATCAAAAATTTGCTTTTTAGAGCATAAATCGAGAAAAGTATTTTATCACGGGATATAACTGTTTAGTAAAACTAAATAGGATTATTTAATTATTATTGATCCCTTTGATTTTGAAAATGTCAGCATAAAATTAAGTTTGATAAGCATTATCGTGATCCGAAATCACACATCTCTGAACGACAAGATAGTCCGGATGACACTAGAAAAGAAACCTGTTGAATAGAGATTTAGATTTTTCTCTATCAGTATCATCCAGTATTTCATTCCTTTTAGTTCCAACAAGTATAGAATCGTTCATTGCATTTTCAGGCATAATTTTCATTGATGTAACTTCCTTAAACAATCCATCAGCTTTCTCTGAAGTACTACTACGTCGCATCCTAAAAAAAACCTACAACATTTTATATACTGCCAACTTAAAATTTCTTGAAATGAAATATCCACCTTTTCGAGAAGAATGAAGTATCTGTGGTTGGAAAATGTGTATACCGAACCGTATCATAGGTGTTTTTGTTACCTGGAATTGAAGGAGTTGTAGCTAATTTATAAAAATTAGAACCACAACACATATCGGCTATAACTTTAAATTCATCCTTACTTGAATCATATTGCCATGATACGCCTGTAGCCGAACCTACATTTTGACAAGAATCAGCCATTGTGAACATAGATGTTTTTGATTTGTTTTGTCCACTTTCTCTAAATTATATTTTCCTTCACTTTTGCAGAACAATCTAACATACATATGTTTCTTCAAGAAACACGTGACCACTAACTACACCAATAATGCTGATGATCGCTTCATGCAAAATAAATCAATTTTTAATAAAGTATTGGGTTACACAAAATAGTATATGTAGTGGTATACAGCATAAAAATCAGCACCTACCGTTCATCTTCGTCATCCGAAGGTAGAAAATCAGCAATTCTTCGATAATAAGCGAGTTTTACACTGAAAATAATTCAAAGCATTCGTCTACACAGTTTATACAAATAAGAAACAAAATAAAATAATACATACCTATCCATTTTCTCTTTCTCTTCCTTTCCCAGTTTTGCAACCAATTTCCTGTCCTTCAAGAATATAATTTGATAAAATCCAAGCAAATTACTTTGAAATAACCAATTAAAAAATCGATATAACTGATATGGAGATTATAGGAACCAAAAATGCACAAAATTAAATTCTTAATGATGTAGAGATAAATTAAAGCCTTCAAACTTACTTGTTCTTGTACCCAAGCCTCATTTGCACTTAAGTTTGAACTTGTATGCGCATCAAATTCGTCTTGTATCTACAAGATTTCCAATTCATGAAACTGTTACTAAAATTATAAATTTCAAAATCAATTAAAGGTATATGCTGGCGCATGGATAAAGCCTAGAATGAAGAAAAAAATAAGAATACCTTAGGATGAAGAATACTATTTCTAGCAACTTCTTTTTCTGAATCATTCGTTCCAGGAGCCAACTTCTCAACTATACCGTCCATCACTCGCATTTTTTCAGTGACATATTTCTCCCCCACTACTACTTCTGCTTTGTTTGACGCTAATCTCTTCCGTGAATTAATCTAAAAATTACATGCATGAATATTTTTTTTAAAAAACAGAATATTTCCGCACGGTTTATTAGCTGTATAATACAAATTTTGATCTATAATAAGCATAAAAACAGGAAAAATGTGCTGAGAGTTTTACACTGATCCTGATGGTTAGTAAAAAAAAGCCATTTGGAAAAAAAGAAACAGAATTAGTTGGAAATAACATTTACTCTTGCAATTCTCAAAAATGGATTTGCAATGGTCTCTTCTTCACAGTTCTGTTTAACGCTCTCCTTGATGACAAAAAAGAAAATGCCGATCTGGAACAACTAATTGGTTAGGAAAAAATATTCTGTAAAAACTTATAAGAAGCTCATTCCATTCTTCTTTTATAGGAGACAGATCTGTTTACTGGTAATACAATAAACTATCATGTCATGAAATGATTTTTAGTTCAGCTATTGCAAAAATTGTTATTCATTGAAAGGGGATATAATATCAACCAATTATTTTTTTCTTAAATTAAATTTTTTTTTCATATATAATTATTTGACAAAAAGCATTTAAGATTTTCAAGGACAAATAAGTTAGGTTAATTAATGAAACTAAAAGTAGAGAAAACGAAAGATGCTTTTTAGTTTATAGAGACTGTACTATGAGAATTACTGATTATTAATGATATTTCTTTATTTATCAAATAAGATGTAATGATTTTAAGCAGATTATCAAATAATCAGAAATATTTCTAATAAAAGTAAGTTTAATGTTTTTGGTCTTCATTTCCATGTTTATGCCTTAATACAAATAACATTTAAGAGAAAAAAAGATCAGATTGATAAATCCAATCACCATTTAAAAGAACATCTCAAATAGTAAATAGCGGAGATTTGTAGAAAATGAGACAGAAAAGAATGAAAAAACTTATTCATCGTGCAGTTTTCAGAGAAATTAATCTTACTCCAGTCGCTATGAATTGTTGTGAAATGAACATTATGAAAAAGAATATCAATAATACAAATTACTAAATGAAATAAAAGAAAGGAGAAAATGGTACAATTTAAAACAACGAGAAGTGACAGACTTTTTCTCTCAAATTATTTTCCCACGTTTTGCAAAATTAAATCCGGTTTTTAGGTTATTTACAAGTCAAGAGTTTCCTTATTTCAACAATCTTAAAAGACTGCTGATTACAAAAAAGAGAGAATATCGATGTGCGTTCATAAATAAGATGTCAAGATGCCTTAAGATGCCGTTAGTAGAGTAAATACAGATAGCAGTGACAAAAATTTTAAAATTTCTTACCTGTAGAATGGCGGGGGGTTTCAATTCTTTTTCTTTCTCCACTACTAACGGTCCACCATCGTAACCAGTACCATAAGTACTTGTGTCTCGAGCAAGTAACTAAAATGTCCACGAGTTATTAAAACTCAAAAAGATTAAAAAAGAAAATGATTGGAAGGTTTCTTACACAAGAATACAACATGAAACTCTCTTAAGTCTTCTTAACGAAAACTTACGCGATCGTTTGACAGCAACTCAAGTTTTAAGTGAACTCGACTGACTCCTTGCGCATTTACCCCAAGCGCAATTTTACACTGGCGCTTATCCCGACCAATACAAACATTATCACCCACTTTTGAAAAGCTGTAGAGAATTTCACCTGTAATTACAGCTATCTCTAGAGATCATACTTAAATCAGGTCCAGTAAGTCATCTTACTGGTACAATCAAAAATATGCTCCATCATGACACAACAGTAGCTCCGGAATTCATCTTTTCAATAGAAAACAAATTTCCAACCGCTTACAGATGGCAATCTTGAATAGGGCAAAAGCATATCTCATCTGCTAGAATATTATATACACCTGTGATAATGAAAGTCTCCTTTCTTATCATGAAGGATTTCAGGCTTACCTGGCTTATCATGGTACGTGATTGTTATAACCATTGCCACATTTGTCAAATGAAATATATCTGTAAAAATGAACCGTAGTTATCCTCACGGACAATATGCTACACCACCGTCTTTCTATCTGCTTGCCATAGAAAACTCTTCGTAGTAAATAAAAAACTACCAGTGCACTGGCTTCAGATTTTCAAGGGATCCCAAAACAAAGAGAACAGAAAGGTCAGTAGAGATGACCTCTTTTCTGTCCTCCCAACAGAAATATAAAAAAACTCATTTTTAAAGCATCCACTTATCTACGATTTATCATGGTCTTTCATAGTGCAATGTCTTATACACTTCCGCTCTCCATAATTTTTACTGCACAAATGACAAATGCATATGGTATTTCATTAAACGAGTGAAACTTTTTCTGTTAAAATGAGTATAATCCTTTTTGGAAATTACTTTCAGAAGTGACATTGAACTCGCGCAGAGAGATCATGAGATGCAGTAGTATGGACTTTGCAAAACATGTTTTTTAAAAATAAAAGAATTTTTATCGTTTTTCAGTTATATGATAACAGTAACATAAAAAAAACAAAACCATAAGCAGATCACCGAAGCAAACTTCTTAGAACTGAATAACCTGAAAAAAAAAGGTCTTTGAAAAAGAAAATTAAGTAGGTAAATGAAAAGACAAACATTTATTAAAAAAAACCTAGTTGTAACAAATGATTCAACTCCCTAATTTCATATTTCTTCTCATTCCTCCTGCTATCTCTATTATATTTTAAGATTCTGGTTGATTTTCACAATAAGACAAAACGTCCACAAAAAGTCAAGCAACAAGTGTGACATCACAATTTACCTGCCCACGCGTTTTCTTCTGACCGCCGAGTTCAAAATGTTTGCATCGCTTAATTGGCAATTGTTTGCGGTGCTTGCATTCCGTGCACTCCATTCTCAAAACAATTTTCTTCGTTGTTTTTGCCTTTTTCCTGAAAATTGGCTTCGTCTGACCACCAAAACCCTTCTGTTTTGAGTCGTAACGTCGTCTACCTGAAACAAAAAGAAAACAATTAAGTGCAGAATCAGTCTGTTTGCGCAGCACACTTCAATCTCTTAAACAGGCTCCCTAATTGTAGCAAAATAATATAAAGCATGGAGAATAATAATCATATATATTGGTTTTTCATCGAGGATCACTGATAACAGAACTTACCCTGTGCAAGTCTCGATTCCTTGCCCTTCTTATATTGCGTCACTTTATGCATTGTATGTCGACGGCATTTTCCATCACAAAATGTTCGTCGTGTTTTCGGAACGTTGACCATTTTGATCAGTGCTACAAAGTATTTAATCAGTACTCTAACAAATGAGAAACCTTTCTACCCAAACGTGAATACTCCCACGATACCGTGCGCAATCCTACCCGACCAATACAAACCACCAAATCCAAATAATGATGAACCGTCAGACAGGCATGAGGATTATGGCTATATTCGCTTGTATAGTTGAGTGGGAAGTGATGACGGGGTGAACAGAATTATTTGGAACGATTACGGCACAGCATTCCTATAACTTAAACATAACGAAGCTGAGTAATTTCTCGGTATATCCACGAGATGAAATTTTCATTGTGAGCTTTGTGTATCGCTATGTTACATCGGCTGCACAGAATTATTCATAGTTGTTTCGAACCAAACTGGGAAAAAATTTAAATTTGGTCGTTGAATTGTTTCGAAATTTGAATGTTTGCAAGAGGGAATAAATAAAGGACGGGAGATGTTAATTGTGTCACTAATGTGAAGTGAATGATGGATAGATGGTCTACAGGTACTGCGTGTGCCATCAGCATTTCATTTTCTCTTACAGTAATTGCGTTAGCTGTTCTGGACACAGTAACTGGACATTCACAGCAAATATTCCTGAAGAAAGGAAAGGAAGCTACTGTTAATCAATCAACTGTTAGTGTTAAATGAGCAAATCTAAATAAGAAAAATATTGAACGGTTGATAAAGAAGGAATTATGAGATGTTATTGGTTACTTTTGTTAAATACGAAGCCTTATAGGTTCTGGGGTTTCAAGTAGATTTGATTATTCATCCTACCTGTAGACAGATATATCCAGTAGATTGTCTCAACTTTTGCCTTCTCTACAAATAGCCCGCTTCGAAGCTTAAAAAGCTTTTCATATATGAGCTAATCAAAATAATGATGCTTTCAATGGAACGGCGCTATTTTGTTTGCATCTTAGTTTCGCAGTATCTGGATATAAAAGTACCGAGTAAAATAAAGCAGGGTAAGATGGCATGTTGAGTGCGAGTTATGTCTTATCAACTTTTTCTGTGTAGCGATGGGGCATTTACTGGAAGCCCTGTCTAAGGTTATGGATATTTCATGAATAGTGCCTGTAATGTCATGGGAAGGAATATTGAAAAGATCGGGATTCATTTCAGAAATGCGGCATGTACGGACAGAATCTTTTTTGCCTTTCTATGGATTTATGCAACAAGGCAAGTTCATAAACTTTGTTAACCACATACTCTCTTCGGCAATCCTATGTTTTACCAACTATCCGCATTATTTTTCTTAAGCATAGGAATACTAAGAAAGTGCTTTTCTTTTGAACCAAAAGATGCACTTCACATCTATCACTTTTTTACAGTTCTGCTCGCGGCAGTGCTCAAAAATCTCATCTTTTGAATTGCGCAACTTGCAAATCTTGTCTCCGGAAGAGAGACAAATTCAGATGCTTCACAATGATATACCTTTGGATACCAATCTTCGTATTAACTATTATGATGTTGAGGTTCTCATGTTCTATACATAATGTTTTCATACGGTTTTTGACTGATACTTCTTAAAGAATTTTGTTCAATTTTCTAAACCTGAGGAGATAGTCAGCTTAAAAAAAGAAAAAAAGCAAGATAGAACAAGGAATGTAAAGAAATATTGCTGTTCTTTCCATACCTCTTTACTAAGAGCAGTACGAGATATATATTAACAGAAATATGAAAGCCTATTTTTTCAAAAACTTTCTAATTTTAAGATGGAAGGAATGAAACCAGCATTCTGTGGTGACTACTTTGCTCTTGAGATGCCTATATATTCTATAAAAGAATCGAAATCAAACGATATTCAATTCCTTCACAAACTTTATTTCCAAAACTACCGAGATGTGTATACGCATAGCATGTGCAATCAAGAATGTGTTTTTGGTTGTCGCCAAGTAGGATATGATAAACAGATAGTGACCGAATTGTTGATTCGCAATATACCTAATTTGCACGTATATCAGTGCGACAGGTACCATGATTGCAGTTCTGTTCATTGGATGTTCTTTATCTGTACAATACAATACAGCTCCGTTTCCTTGCAGAGGAGTACTCACAGAAATGTTTGCGAAATGACCTTTTTTTATTAGCTGAAATTTATCATGAAATTTCGGTACGTAGTTTTCTCTTACAATCCTTTTCTCTTGTCAGAATGTCATATAGAAGTATCATAAAAATTACAGCGTACATTCTTGGGTCTTCATCGCTGTTGTGATCGTTGCATTCATCATCCTCCTGATCCTCATTACATGTTTCACGAGGAGTAAAATATCGAACATTCGCGGTATTTATTTCAACTTTTGTTCCAACCCAATTTATTTGTGCAAAAAAAAATGGAAGTTCATGAAATTGAATTACATTTTTCAGGAATCACAGAAGAAATAAATCTCTCTCGCTGACTGGGATCGTTTTTTTTTACCTTGCCATTCATTAAAACCAGTGGTAATATTCTCAAGATAATATTGTATGTCATACATTGTTATTAGAACACTCATTTCATGATTTATTACGAGATTCCGAGATAACAAGTTTGGAGTAGTTGTTTGTTCTTCAAAATATAAAATATGGAGATCAAAAGCTAAACTTAAATATGACACCCTGTTCAGGTGGTATCATGACGGTACCACTGCTGAGATCGATTATTTGATGATAGTGGTACTGCTTTGCATTGCTACTAAATGCCATTACCATTGCCTGATGCATTTTCTTCTTCTCCATAACATTTGATTCCTGAATTGGCAGTGCTGTATCAACTGTACCAAAATTAAACGCTCCCAAATAAGTCTGAAAATAAGATACCCAATATATTTCATAACATACTATGCTAATAATTTTCAAGTTTTCTCTTTTCATCAAACAATATTACGTTTCCAGTAGGAGTGTTCTCGTCATTAGCATATCTGATAACCGTGAAGGAACTGTTTATCAGTGGTCCAATAATAGTGCGCCCAAAACTAAGCGTCTCATCTCTTTTTCTCAATCGAGCCATTTTTTGGAATGTCTTCAGATGTGAACGTTGAGAACTATATTGTCTCTAAAATTTATAGCATTATTTTATACTAATTCGAACGAATTTTGAAACTCATCGTTTTAAAACGTAAGTATTGTTTACTATGCCCACCCCAATTTGGATGACGACGAACTTCTTGTAGTAGGTACTAATGAAACATAAAACTTACAGCCCAGTTATTGTCTGCAAAATCAGGATGAACAGGAATGCTTGATGGATTAGCACTTGAAAATCCAGCATTGGCAGAATCATCCCATTGCATAGCACCTCTTTGAACTGGTACCTACAAAGGGGCATATACTTTTCTCGGACTTGGAAATGTTCTGCAAAAAATACAACAGAGCCTTACTAATTTTTCATTCGGTAAATCCATCATCCCAATTTCATCACCGTAGTAGATACTGATAGTACCAGGTAAAAATAGCTGCAACATAGTTAACATCTCGGCTTGCTGCTGTGATTTTACACGAGAAGCTATTCTTGATAGTTTTGGATTACCGAACTGCAATTAGATTTACCGCATTATCGATTGAACATTCGGAAATATCAACAGGATAGCACATAAGAGATGTTCATTATGATCGCGACGTCAGTACAAAAGTGAAATGATTTACACAACTTTTAATAATTGCTTTTAGAAAGATTCCGACAGCTGGCGACGCATGAAACGAAAGATTTTTATTAAATTATCTCAGAAATCGAAAATAAAAATGACCTCCCACATTGCAGAAATATTGTTTGCTGAGTGAAAATGTACTAATTCAGTAAGTATTTCATGAATGCATCCAGCAACATTATCCTCGGTAGGGTGGCAGATCTGATTATCTTTCCCAATGCTCCCTAGTTCATAATTGATCACTGAATTCAATCCAGCCAGAACCAATTCCTTCTTCTCGCTTTCCTTCGCATTATCACGCGCAGTGAATAATGCACTGTAAATCAATTTTTATTTCTTGTCAATTAAAGAAATACGTCGAAAGAAAATAAATTCTGCAAAGTCTTTTAGAAACTAGTAGTATTTAAAAAACTGAGAAGCGAACTAAGATGAGTGCAAGCACAATTATGACTAAAATACAAAATTTGCATTTTATTTTACAAATTGCTAGAAAACTTTTTCGTTTCGGAATTCTCTTACATCTGTTTGGCTCTAATTATTGGAGTTTCTTCCACATAAGTATCCACATGATTCCTGATATCACGAAGAATATCCACGATACGTGCCCAGTCCTAAACAAATCATGCGACAATTAATGCATTAAGTTCACAAGCACAAAATTGAATAATTGAATGGTTTGATTCTTTTCAAAACTGTTTCTTCCCAAAATATGGCACTTGAAACAGATATATGCATAAACAAACCGCTAAAGATCCGGATTTCATGCGGGCAAGATATTCGATTCCACTGAGGTAGAATCCATCAATATCCTTGTCTATCCAATAAGACATTATTTTCTATAAATAAATAAACTGAAAAAATATCTAATACCTATCAACTCTTTTACCTTTTCATTATTCTCAAGTATGTATTCGAACGTAATTAGAGAGAAAGTAAAAGCTAAATATTAACAAATGAATAACTATAAAAAATTGCTTTTAGCACGGCTACTGATCAAACACAAGCGGACCTCAGTCTCACATTTGATAGAATTAATGTTCCATCATGGTCTGATATTAAGAGTGAAACTTACAAACATATTTTCCTGAACAGGACCGTATTGCCAATTTAGAACAGGCCAATCAGGCCGATTTTCATAATGCATGTAGGAGATGTTTTTATTTTTCGACATGAAAGGATTATCTTCAGCATCTTTCCACCAGTGATAATAATTCGAATAATTCGCAAATTCCTTTAAATTTGCTTGCGAACTTCGACGATACCAGTCATGGTTTTTCGATGTAGTACTCACTGGTAAGCTTATCACAATTTTCATTCCTACAATAATACTAATTAGTTCCACACATTTACTTTGCTTCGATACATTTTATTTGTATTAATCATAATTGTTTTTTACATAATAATTCTCTTACACAGAAGAAATCTCAATTTTTTCTTCTGGACAGTAAAAAGATTCATAAGTTTAATTAGAGTACCAACCATTATCGTGAATAGCATCGATCAGTTTGTAAACATCATCATTTGTACCTAGTTTCGAGTCAACTATTAAGTGATCTTGAACTGCATCATTGAAATCATCAGAATGTAGAAAGGGATTAAGCCATATAACTTGGACACCCAAACGTCGCAAATTTTCAAGACGATTGGTAAGACCAACAAAATCACCGATACCGTTCTCATCCGAATCTTGGAACGATGGTGTCCAAATCTTAAAAGAGAAATTAAGACATAAAAACTTAGAAGCACGACAAATTCCTCTGTTTTCTTCAATCATGGAATTAATTAAAATATCATTAAAGATATAATTTCATCTTTAGTGAGTATTACCAAAAAAGGGATCTGCAAAAATCACAAAATTTTTACCTGATAAACATTAGCATTCTCCCACCAATTTGGCGCTGCTTTGGGAGCACAACCTGGGCTAAGTATGACAATAAGAACGGCGATCAGAAACATCAAAATCCATAATAACCAAAACAAGACGAATAGCAGCCATCTGCATTAAATTTAGGTTTGTGATAACAAATTTCAAAAAAAGTTTAGAAACTGCTTTCTGCTTTTTTATTGTTACAAACAACTAACAGTTTCGGCATTTTGAAAAAAATGAAACAGATAGAGTGCTGATCATCAGGCCGTTCAATCATTAGTAAAACAGGAACTGTACGAGTGTCATGATGGAGACAGTCTGCATGAAGTGTAAAATGAGCCTACAGTAAGTAGCAAAAGATATTTGATTCACCAGAGCATTCAAATGACAAAGATTTAAATGAATGCTTGAGAATATAGAAAGAAATGTTAGAAAAAATAAATAAAATGGAATGTTCAGATCACGTAACGAAAGAAGCATGACGAATTTTCAGATAAGCTCATAATTCGTAAAAATAAAACATCAAAATCAGTTCCAATTTTAAAAAAAGTTGTAACCTCAAAGTTTTCCAAAAAGGATCGTTTTTATAACACTCCAATTCTGCAATAGTATATCTAAACTCTGTCCGTTTCGTCGATGTCGCTGATTCATCTTTAAGAAGAGAGGCAGAAGGAAGCATATGAAAGTTATCTTTTATTTCATCCATAAGGGTCCTTTTTTCATCCTAAGAATATAAATCAATATAAAAGACAGTTATTAAAACTGATATATCTCACCATTAAACGAACTATTTGCCGCAATACATGAATCACGTTACAAGAGCCACCTAATACTTTTTTCATTAAAAGTTAATACATCATGTAATCTATGCTTTACCTTTCACCTTATAAACTTGGCAAAATATTCCGCTGTCTCTGAGGACCTGAATTATTTCATCCACTTCATGTAGATTTGAATAAATCGTCTGCATATTCACGACGAAAAATGATCTAGTTTAAGGTAGGTTTTATTTCACATTTTAGTATACTAAGGTGTGAGCAAGCTTTTTTTACTTGGACTTAACGAAATTAAATTAAAAACAATTGCCACACAATTCAAATCAATAACCTCAGTAATCAAACTCACAGCTTTTCAACTTTCTGATGAACTGGAAATGAAACGTAATTTAACGCTAATTACCGATTCAGATAGTAGAGAAAAAATACAACTTGAACCTCAAGATTATTTCCACGAACTGCAGTGATATAGCTTTCGGTATGCCGTTCTTTGTCTACTTCATATGTTCTGGGTATCTTTTCTCGAGGACCTGGCAGCAAAGCATCCTCCATCACGATTCTGAAAATTATATTAACTCTTACTGAAAACTACAAAAAGTAAAATAGAACAGATACAAAACAAACTGCTTTCCTCGACATCGTTCATTTACACATCTGTTCTTCTGATGATATAAAGCGAATGACAGAACGCTATCAAATCTCTCCCTATCTGCATACATACATGCCACATAAGTTGTGTATACGTGTGTATGTATGTGTGAGTATATATGCTGTATGTATTTGACAAAATTATTTTGGCAGACTTGTTTTTTTCAGTCATACATGAAATTGTAATACCGATGAAGGAATTACACAGTATGCTTATGAAGAGTTCATAGTTTCATAGTGCACGCACTTAGACACGTAAAGCTTACTGCGATATGAGCAAAAAACTTAAATAAAGCACAATTAAACAAACAAATTACGAAGACGTTACCAACGACGTACTAAAAATATAAAAGAGTTCAACAATCGAAAGTGCCATATGATATTAACACATTGAAATTGCCGAAGTCAGTAAGTTGCAAATTGAAGAGATGTGTGTACAGTAGGAAAGAAAAATGAAAGCATTTTATTTTAAAATGAACTCTATGTGCAGAAATTGATAAGCGCTCTCTCATAAAATTATTGATTTTGCTACAGTTTTTAACTTGTTCACTTGTGGTTTTATTTATCTATGCTTGCTTGCTTATAACCTGTGACCTTCTCCACAAACTATTCCCAAAGAAGCTATTCAAAAGAAAAAACGACTCAGTTGTAGATGAATATATTTTAAAAAAAATTGATGGGCAGCTACCTCAGCTGTCATAACAATGGATTAAATGAGGCTATGCTTTAAGATTGAGGAAATATGAAGTAGAATAAATTGTTAACGAGAAATGGACCCAGTTATATCAGATCTCTCTCTCTCCCTCTTTCTCGATTTAAAGAAGCAAAAAGGACTGAAGGAGAGAGAGTGAGAACAAATGGAGGAACGATGTGAAATTAGAATTTCATTTACCCCTTAGAAAAGGTTAAAGATCAGTGAATGTGGGGATCAGGTTAAGATCCATAAAGACAATTACAAATAGTCTTTTTTTATACGAACTCTGAACCCCAATAAAAATTTTCTGGAAGTTTTCCTCAATCTCTCAAAATACAGTGAAGAAATAGCTAAGGTATCGGCATTGTGATAAAAATCGATGATACATATCAAACACAGGAAAAAGCACGTTCACATAAAGAAGACACTGAAGTAAACTTTATATTTAACTGTAATATTTTTACACGTTTTGATCCCTATTATGAACAAACGATACGTTGATTGCATTTTAATGAATGAACTTTTAAGTTATGTTTTAATTAATTGAAGATGATAAATACTTTAGCGAAAAAAGAAGAGTGAAAGAGCATGTCATGTCACGCAAAAAGTGTCGTTGATGTCATTTGTCACCAGAGAATGCAAGAAGGGTGTTATGTCGGGCAGTGACCGGAAGAAAGTGGGAAAGGTGAAGGACACTATCTCAGCTTAACTCAGAACCCAGTATGTCAATCCAACTGTATCACAGAGTGCAACGATTGGAAGATGGATGAGCAGCAAATTCTTCCTCATTTCAGTCTCGACATATTAGATAGTAACAATGAATACTGAAAATCGCGGCGTTCATATCGCGATATTTTGTAATATAATTACTTACTGGAATGTTATTGTTGCGAGACTCCTGTACCCCCCC
>UPTC01000071.1:11680-32588 GCA_900537255.1 Acanthocheilonema viteae | reverse complement strand
TGTTTTAAAGAACTTCGCTTCGAACTTGCATGTTTATTTTTACTGAAGAAATATAGTTGCTATGATTAAAGCACGATGACAGTAAATAGTAGTATGTCCAGTGATGATAGTAAATGATAGTACGTACGGGGGCTGTCTATTCCAATATCCAATAAAGAAAAATCAACTTGATTTTCCGTCATTTTTTATGCAAATTTAAAATCTTTCAATATGAAAGATAGTGATGAAGCATTTGTGTAAACAATTTGTGGTATTGATGCAAATCTATGAATGCTTTCTTCTTCATTGACAATTTTGGTGACACGTACTCGATAGAGAAAGATAAACATGAGAGTAAGTGGATGAACATGCTTAGTAAGGGGAACATAACGATCACTGAATTCGTTTACCTTTCAAGACGGCCATTCCTTATCATTTCTGTCAAATATGCAACCAACAACTTTCCTCCTTTATTCTCCCAAAATCTCTTTAATTTTTCGGATTTTGGCTACGGTAAGTTTTTAGACGCTTTTTTAAACAATAACTTTTAAAATCAAAACAAGCATTAATGAAATGGATATAATTAGATGCTTTAAATTGAAAAATATTCAGAGACAAATCTTCCTTTCAGCATCTATTTGTCTGATTTTATTACTAATTTTCTATTTTCAAGTCATGTATAATTATTTCTGTCATATGCTGTTTAATGAATGATTTATGGTATCACTACACTGTTCCAACGCTTGGATTCTTCTCTGCACTTCTTGCTACATTTTCTCTCCTTTCCATTATTGGAATATGGAAATTCTCGAAAAGTGAGATATTTCTACTATATCCAGTGGTAAGTTTTGCCAAAAAATTATTTTACAAGAAGATAGATTTATTTCTAATTGATTTTATCGATAAGGAGGAAACAATTTCAGCAACTGATAATAAAATAAAGCTTTCAGCTTATTATTGCTTCCAGTGAAATTTACAGTTTTAACATAATCTGATGTAATGATTAGCGTTGGATATATAGAGGAGGTCATACAATTCTATTTAAAGCTTACAGATTTTCCTATAACCTTAGTATTATGAGTATTTAGGTGATATCGAAGAATGTAAGGAATATAAGAGATATGATGATTATTGAAATAACACCGCATGAAGAGAAATGTTTTATGTCAATTGTCATCATTTTCGAATTGGAAGGTGGCGACAATTGGCGTAAAACACTTCCATTCAACAAAACTGAAAATTTTCTTCACATTTTTTTTCAATCCAATTTTATTTTTTCTAATCCTAGTATAACTATAATTTTGTAGCTCTTCTTTACATGTTCATTTCCCTCTAATTCTCGCGACTTCCATCATCTTTAATTCTTTAATTACTTATAACCATATCGTCTAATTATTCTTCATCTATTCGAAGATTCTAGAATTTACTTCTTTCAAGAGTTTGACAGGTAAATTCCAATTACTTGATGGGCAAATTAGGCAAAAAACGAAGTCAAATAAGAAGTCCAAACAAACATTCTAACTTGATCCAAAGTAACTGCAGAGATGCATTTTCTGCATATATTATCATAGGTTAGTTATCGATATTGATTAAACTTATTTGATATTATCATGAAAAAGACAGCAAAATTATAAAAAAATCAAAATGAAAATTGATTTTACAGAAAATAGCGATCGTGATGATACCAATGTTCCTTTCCTTGTTGGCTACGATATTTTTTGCTCTTAGTGTACGAGTATGCTTGAATTTATTCAATGAGAGTTGTTTCTTATTGTATAATTCACCATCGCTTACCACTGCAGTGGTTAGTTATATTTATTTATATGCTAAAATTAAAATTATTTGCATCAAGTCTTTTGCAAAGGTTACATTCTTTCAGGAACGAAAAAAATTATACATTTCTTTCTAGATTTTCGCCGGTCTTTCCTTTTGCGTTTTGTTGATGGAACTCATACTATCACTTCGTATGAATGAACCAAAAATGGTGGATGGTGGTACTCAAACTTCAAATTTGGATTATGATACAACTTCATCAGCAGTAATTGTAAATCCACAATTCAAGCAAGCATTCATTGCTCGTCGCCCTCCGGTGCAAACGAATTTATGATTTAATACAACACTGTTTTAAATATATCACGCCAAAATTGAAAAACTATTACGAATTCATACGAATGCAGCCTAATTTTGAATCCGTTCATTAACATCTGAATATGTTATTCTCAAATCCTCTAAGAATTAATTTGTTATCTGTCAATAAGTTCATAATAGACCATATTAGGTGAAATTTATGAACGGTAAAAAATTCAGCGTATGGTTCATAATTTTGAAGGTGGCTGCCCACTGCGATATGCCATCCATCCGTCCTCTAAGTTTTACTACATTGCATAGATAGTTTGGTGAAAGGTTTCAATGTCCCACACTATTCAGGCAAAGGAGCACTTTGATAGTCATGTGATCCAATACCATCAATCTAGCAGTTCTGCAAATGGTTTCATCAGAGATTCCTGAATGAATATTTTAAAACTAATAGAAATCAGTCACGGAAGATGTAGGATCATGTGTCATTGAAATGTCGCTAATATAAGACGAAAAGGTAAACTCTATGATGCATCATTCACTATGAAATATGTTAGAGATACTGTCACTAAATGACGGATTACTTTCCCATGTACAAGTACAAGCTTTTGAAACGGTCTTATCGCATCCATGGAAATTTAAAATTAACATATTGCAGAGGAATTAGCATATTTATGACCTGAATCGATGATAAATCTATATTGCATATCAATATATCTCTTTTCTGCATTAAAACTAAACATATCCTATATAGTTCTTATTAGTTCAGCATATTTCGTAAAATAATTTTGTAAAGTGATTAAACACTATTTTTATCTAAAACCAAACAATAAACACAATTAGAAATACGTTCGATAGTAATTCCTAAGAAACAATAACAACTGAACATATGGCTTGGCTTATCGTCCGATGATACGGGCACCATTGATAGTTTCGCTAATGTAGGAATGAAGAAATCATTAAATTTCGAAAACAAGAGAGAAATTCTCTAAAATAGAGTTGTATCCAGGAGCGAAAGCGGATAGCATAATGTGAATTATTAAAACAAATCTGTGAATTTGGAAATAGTTCATAAAAGTATCAGAAAGTACTGTGCACTGGACAATATCACATATGAAGTCCTGAGCTCAGTTAATACGCGGAATATTATCTTTAATGATATTGATCAAACAAAAAGTATCACATATAGACTAGAAATGAGAAATACACTACGAATGAGTGAATTATCTCATCTGATCAGTTCAGAATACTTAGTTCTGAACAACTTAGTTTCTTGATGACCTGATTACTGTGTACATGAATAGAAATGAAATGAGCATGAATAAAGGAAAAAGTTAACCAATTGATTGGATAAAGGCTAACAAAGAGCTGCAACATTGTAATGCCAAACCATTATATTTCTAATAAAAATCATTTATGCTTGTCATTTATAAAATGAATATTCTAAAAGGTACGAAAGAAAAACGGACTTGAAAGACAGAAAATATAATTCTGCACATAGGCCACATCGGCCTTATAGAACTTTACTTAAATAGAAATCACGGTTCGCATAATCCATCGAACAAATAGCTCGTGCTATAAAATTCAGAGAAGCTGGTTCAAAAATATTATGAAAGAGGAAGAAGTTGAAAAGTTTAAAAAACTCTTAAGACAAGCAACGAGCTTAACGAATACTTGAGAGCAGATTCAACTTTGAACGAACAACTTTTTGTTGCCCAACTTTGCTAAATACATGCCAGAAACGCAAAGTTTCATCACCCGCACCTGTCACAATCGATTCGCCATCTGGAGACATTGCCTAAAATAAGAACATTTCCGATATGGCGATCAGCTGATACAGAATTACCCTACATATGTTAAACCTCACTGTACAATCATTATTTGCAGCATAAGATCATCGCTGGAAAGAATTTTGTAGAATATCATCATCATCATGAAAAAGAGCAATTCAAACAAATTAAGATAAGCGCATAACGCACAACAATTGCGGTTGCGAAACTGCTTTATTTTTGTTTTATTTCCTATCCTTTCATCTTACAATTTATGCTCACCAAATACAGCACTCTGTACTGATGCCCTGTAAGTTTCGTAACTGGTTGCAAAGATGGGTATTTCCATATAATAACTTGGTTGTATGAATAACCATGTGTTGATACCAGCTCTGAACTGTGTTTCGACCACGCTACATTGCATACCTTCAAAAGAAAGATCTTGAATGTCGGATGAGATTAAACAAAAAAAATCAAAAGGTAAGCGGTTAAGATAATACTACTTTCTACACTTTCGAGTTATACGGCCATGCTTCATATAAAACCAATATAGATAAAAGCAGAAAATCTAAATTTTACAAATAAAATTGAGAGCGATGCTAGTTTCCAACCTACAGATTCAAAAATCAAAAGGTAAGCGGTTAAGATAATACTACTTTCTGTATACCTGACTACCAGTATCAATGCAGTGCAACGACTGGCCCGTCAATGTGTTCCAGAAACGAAGACATCTGTCGGCAGTACCACCGCCAGAAACAAGAAGACCATGATGATGTGGAGACCACGCCAGAGCTTTCACTGCTGCATTATGCTCCGTATAGATCTAAAGAAAAATGGGAGACCGATTCACATAATTCTCCATAATACATAGTGCAGCGACAATATTTTTTGAATATTGAAAAATTTATTTTTTGCAATACGTGATATTAATTTACTTAGCCAAACAAAAACCGAAATGTTCAAAAGGAAGTAGAGAAAAAATATTTAATGTTAAAAAATTCATAAAATTACAATTAAAATCAAACTAACCTGACAAGGATCATTTCTTCTCAAACTCCACACCAAAACTTGATTGTCATTGCCACCTGATGCCAAATATTGTCTGTCTGGAGACCACTTCAATCCACAGACCTAAAATTCAGAAGTTTGAAGATAAGAGTTTCTGGAACCGCACGACTAAACAAGTATTTTGAAACTGAAAATATGTCCTTACTTCTTGCCGATGCGCATTAAGTCTTCGTTCAGCATATTGTGCTGGTTGACGGATATCTCTCTGTATAATGAAGCGATCTCTAGAGCCTGAACACACGAGATCGGTGTTCCACGCTAAGCAGCCGATTCTTGATGAATGTCCAGTGAGTTCCCGAAGCTAAAATTTGTCGTCCCAGATTAACAAAAATTATAAACCAAGATCTGATCGATAAAAAGTTGTATAACAAACCCTTTTCTGCGCATGAACATCCCATATCTGTGTGATGCCTTTATTTGTGCCAACAGCCAATAAGTCACCTTTATCAGCCCACTGAACAGATGTTACGCTGTCACCATCAGTCGCAAGATCGCAAAGCTTTACAACCTTAAAAGGGACCACAATAAACATTTCATCACTGTTGGCATACAGTACCACTTGCAAGAAAAATTTGTTTAATCCTATAAGATCTTTAACACGCTTGTCTTCCATCAACCCACAACTTGATATTTGGCAGAGACTCGTAATTAAGAAATAAAAATCTAGGCCACGAACTTGACTATTACATGCACTCCAGAGATATACACAAGTATGTAATCCAACAGAAAGCATATTTTGCGATGACCAATCCACCAAATCCAGATAAAAATCATCTTGCAGCTCAGGTGCATCTAAGACCTGAAAAAAAGACTCCAACTATCATAAATATAAGTGAAAATCCAAATAATCTATCGCATATGACTTTTAATGCACTTGATAAAAACATAAATCTATCAAAATCTAAGCCCACCTTATAGGGATTTTTAGGTACTTTACGTTGTGGTTTACGGGGAGATTTGAGAAGACGCTGACTCCCTTCGCTTAATGGTGGTCCTCCAAATAGGGAACGCGCAGCATGGCTTGTTGATGCATCACCATATTTCGTTGGCGTTCGTTGTCCGAACTTGAAAAGACCACCACTAGGACTATCACGCAACCGACCCGTATCAAACCCTTCAAGATCTGCCTAAAAGAAAATGTTTTTTGTCTATTTGTGAAAAAGTGTCATTATAATTTCATTGAACTGATCCCATTTCCAAAGCTGATACCTCATTTAAAAAATTTCTCGCAACAAGAGACTCAACTCTTTTCATAAGGCAGATAGCATCGACGGACATTCATAGAGTTATGTCAACAATGACAAGTTTACTAGAGTTATGCCAACAAAAAAAACTATCTTATTATTTTGTTACATACAAAAAGAAACTGGCATGGAAAAAGAAACTCGTATTTTTCAATATACACACAAAATGAAATAGACACACTCTAATATCGTCAATGTTATCGCTTAGAAGTTCGTTCCTCAGCAGAGCTCGGTGAGCTGCAGAATCCATGCGAGAATCATCAATAGCACTCGTAGCTGGAGCTGCTTGTGCATTTGCTACATTTCCGTTACTGGATGCACCGATCGATGTTCCCTGTATTCCCACACTAGGTCTCTTGAACAGATTAGGCGCGTCCGGCGACGATGATGCAATTGCAGCGAATCTGAAAAGGATTTTCAGTTTAAGCAAAATGCATTCCCTTTCCTATGGAAATTTTAAAACTATCAAAATGACATAAGAAATACTACAGTTCATACAAGTTCATCATCATAGTGTTCCAAAAATGCTCCATCACGTTCGAATAAATATTGCAATGGAGTGATGTTGGACGCTTATCATTGCTTCTCGATATAATCATTACTGCATGATGAAAATGTACAGAAGCATAATCAGTATACATTATTCTTGTTCAGTACAACATAATTACTGATCTTGCTACTTGAACAAAAGCTTTGCACCCAAAAATAAAAATTATTTAGTCACCTTGTTGCCCACTCCGCACTACTTTGTCGAATAGGTATATAACGATCACCGCCATCCGGGCGATATTTAGTTGGTGTTATACGCGGCGAGTGTCCCTGAAATGAACATTATAAAAATTTCCAAATCTGCTCTTCTCCAGAATATTATCCGTAATTTCAAAATAGAGCGCTGTTTTAATTCCATCTTACAGCGGACAAAAACGAAACTTCATAACTATGTTCGGGTAGGTTTGCGTAAATATTTTGCACATATACCATCGTTTACAGTTAGAGTATGTCAGCGATCTTCTACACTGCACCTTATTTCAATGCACTAATCTCGCATATTACTGCATTACACTTTCATTTGTTGTCATCAATTGCAAATGGAACAGAAATTATTAGTTTCTCAATAAAAAAGTTGAAGTCACCTGTGTTTTTTGTGGTGAAGTTCCGGGGTTATGCTGAGCCAAAAATTTCCGTTCATATTCGTTGCACGGGAACATCCCGCCCCGCTATGATATAGCCGCAAGGAATAAATTTGACGGAGATGAACGTGAGTGTCCGCTATGCACTAACTACACAGTGCAAATCAACGTGTAACAAAAAGTTAAAAACAGACAGACGTTTCCTGCATGATGAGGCGCAAATATTTGCCGCGATCAGTCTGATGAAAAATCGACAGACACGCCAAATATGTCCAATACTACTGCCACACAGTCAAAAGAAACGTGCAAAGTACATGATCGATGAATGGCTTGTTGCCAATATTCCCTGACTTGAACTTGCGATTCTGTTCCACTGATGCAGCATAATAGTTTTTTAAAATTCTTACATTGTCACTGAATATGGTTGTGAATGAGATTGGAATGAGAAATCGGATGGTGAAGATGTGCTCTGAGAATAGTTAAATTACTGGTGGAAGACACTTTGGAAAGTTGTGATTTGTCAAGAGAAGTATTTATGATATTGGCTTAGCAAAATATGCAAGACGGATGTACGTAGAAAGTTATATTCGGAACTGAAACACATTATTACAGATTATGGCTGACGATAATGATTTAAGGGTAAAAGCTGGAGTTCTTATGCGGAATTCAATTATAAACGAGCAAGTAGTCGATGGGAAGATCGAAAATGATTATCAAGAGAAGTTGAACGAAGAACTTCAGCTTCAACCACATCATGAAATAGTACAGATGTGGGTAAAGTTGCTGAAGGATATTTGGATTTGTGAGGAAAAAAAGATCACTAAGGTCGTTTCTCTTTTTTCACTAGAACGAGCTCAAGAAAAGTACTTTTAAATGGATCAAACTGAAACTACTAAAATTACGCGGGTCCTCTTTTACATCCATAATTTCCACATATCAGATAATGGCATGCGTGTCAATATTTTATTTCAGCAGGAGTTGTGCCAATCAGTGTTGAACGAAATATTCGATAAGTGTCAAAATCCGATGAAAACTGCACTTATTTTGCACAAGGTTTATTTAAAAAAAAGACTGTATGAGACTAAACAATAGATCAAAAAACGTTTTGGGATGTAAAATTAAATAGAAGAATTCGTAGCTGCTGTTTAGTTTTGACATATTTTAGTTATGTCCAGATTATGGGGCGCAAAAACCATCAACTCTCGCCGGTTTTGTTTTGCGACATCTCGATCAGTGGCTACAAAAAACGAAACGGAATAATGAACTGTATGAGAAACTAGATAGAAATACAAAGGTTTTTTTAGTTTTTCATTTGATGAAAGGAATCGGTCATAATATGTTAATGTTGTGGTATGCAAGACCATTTTTGTGAGCAAGTTATTCCAGAACGTTTTGTCACTGGATCAATATAATTTAATTGAAAATTATTAATTATTGAATCACTCATATAGTAAAATAAAGTAAAAATGAAGTGAAAATCAATTCTGTATGTGAGTATGATTCAGAGCAACAAATTTTAAAAATTACCTTAGTAAATGTAATTGAAGCTTTTTAGATTGAAGCTTTGACCGTCGGCACAAACAAACATACAGTACATTTGGAACTTATCATCAGTCTATTTCAGTTGAAAAGTGATGATATGGCAGACTATGTTCTTCAAGTGGTGAAAGTAAGTTTTTCGCAGTAAACACTGAGTAATCTTCTTCTGGAATTCAAAGCACCATATTGCTTTTTTTTGGTGCGAAGATCTATGTTTTCTTATCGCATTTTTTAAAAGCTTATGTTATCAGTTTTGCTTTCTTTTGCTCATTTAAGTTAAGTCCAGAAGTACTGTTATATATATTTTTTGCTTTCAACACATGTATCCTTATACCATACCTAATTTCATATTGCGTATTTGCGTCACTTTTAGTTGGTTAACTGAAGAGTATCTATTTTCTTTTTACCTATTTCATGCTTCATACCTATTAAAATAACAATGTTCAGGATATGGTAGCCGTGGCAAATTATCGTGATGCTATCTCCTGTGCAACTTTGTTTGGATTGCAGTCGCATTTTACACTTATTGAATTAGTTATCCCATGCGTACTGCAGGATCGTTTTATTGCAGTTGATGCATTCATTAAAAATGAAAGAAAGATGCAGGAAGAACTTGTGCGATATTTCGATAATCTTATTGGTCTCGATGAACGAAGTTAATTTTTGTTTTGCTAAGTGTAAAATTAATTCTTGATACTTTTTTTCTTTTTTTCAAATCAAATCATTAGGGGTGATTAAGGTTTCATACTTCCTTAGAGCAGCTTAAAGCATCAAAATACATGATGTACATATGTATAGTTAATTGTTCAGTCTTGATCAACCATGTGAGGGCATGTATCTTGGGCTTTTTCGAAGAAAATAACTAAAAAGTTAAGAAAATAACTTTTTCGAAAAAAAGATGATTACCGTTGAGAAAGGACTGTGATGATTTTAATTTTCTTTTTCGAAGATTGCCTGAACAGTTCAGTAAAATAATGTTACTATGAAACAAAAAAAGTCATCGTAAGATGATTACCGTTGAGAAAGGACTGTGATGATTTTAATTTTATAAAATGAAGATGTATGTTTTCTCTATTTTGTTGGATTTCTAAACTTTTTAGTTATTGATCATCATTATGAGGATTTCCGCAGAAGAAAAATTATGACCATTCCAATGTCGAAGCTGCAAAAGAAAGCTATTGAAAAGTTTGTCGCCAAACTGCTAGCAACTTACAATTTACCTCATGAAGTGGCACCGAAGTTATCTCGCTGTAGGCGAGAAGGTGCTCTCAGACATATGGCTTTTATGTATTTCGTTGAACGTAGTGTTACCGAAGAAGGATACTTTGATTACGTAGCTGTAAGTACCTCTGTTTTTTCACCGATTTGACGCTGCAAAAATATTTTGGATTTGGTGACTCCAACTGTCGTTAACTTTTGAATAAAAGGGACAGTAGTTTGCGTTGTCCATTATCTCCAATTTGGGGATAAATTTAGTAATGATGACTCATGTACAATTGGCCACCCAGTCACTTGTATGAAAATTAGAAATGCATTAGTTACCCAGCCACTTGTATGAAAATTAGAAGTGCATGTCTTCCAGCAAGCTTTACAATCCGATTTGATGCTGCAAAAATATTTTATTAATTATCTCTGTTCAAACGGCTGGTTTAATGATGCCGTTCGATGGGTTGTTTTTTACAACATAATCGATTGCGCCCCTCGCAGTTTAAAGTCTTATTTGTGCAGTGATATGGTTCTTAGAGCGCAGGCTGATTTAACAAGGTAAGAACAGGCTTTTGAACCTGGCACTTATATGAATGAACTGAACTTTTTGAGAAACCTACCATGATTGTCAACGACGTGATATGTGTAGCATCAAATGATCGTCATATTTCTGTAATTGTCATACGAGAACCTAACCTTTTTTCAACTACCTGAAGCTGCTTCGAAGTTGTTCTTTTACAGGATCACATCGGAAAGGGCGAGTGTTACAAATGTGGAATTGTTCCCAGGTCATCCCATCAAAATAATTGCAACTCCTGAAGATTTGGAAAAGCTTTATCCTGTTATTAAAGAAGCCGACTTAATTGGAATAGATACAGAGTGGAAACCCTTGTTTATGTGCACAAGTGAAAGGGTAAATTACTTTGGTATTTGGGATCTCACTGTTTTACAACATTTTCATTGTTAGTTTTTCATCATTCAGCACTACGATATTGATTGTTTTTATCTTTCAATTGAAAACGTTTGGAAGATATCCTTAAAATTTCGATAGAACTGTTACTGTCTGCCTAAGTTTAATATGACCAGGAAACATTTCAGGTAGCGCTTTTTCAAATCTCTATTCAACACTGCAGCTACCTTGTTGATGTTATCACTTTAGAAAATGTGCTCAGTGAGGAACAGTGGACACGATTCTTCAAAGCTCTGTTTTCTGATAGCAATGCAGTAAAATTGGGTCTGTGAAAGATTGTGCAACTTTTTCTGTAAGATTTTTCCAGGTCAAACAGTCTTTTCACATTCGAAGAGGCTGTTTTATAGCTTCGCAAAATATGCACACTTTCGGAAAACTTGTAGCTTAGTAATTCTTCATAGTGCTGCAGTTTCAGGGTTCGATCTTTTAAACGATCTAAGGGTTTTGCATGCTTCTTTTCCTTATCTACAGCCTCTAGAAAAGATGAAAAATGTGATTTGCATGTTGAAACTGGTGAAAAGCGTATGTTATTCTTTTTTTCAACATGTTTCATGTTTATAAGCTTCTAAATTTTCGTTTCGAGTTACCGTTTATGATTCTTTCAGCTTCTGAGTTTGAATCCGGCATTTCTTGACTTCAGTCACTCAAGTATGATATTTGTGTGTTGTTAATTTTCATTTTCTAGATTTTATCGATTTAAATATGAATTTCGCAAAAGAGCTACAAATAGCCTTTAGATTATAAATAATACAAGTCTATAGTTTTTTTTCTTTTCAGCTGACTTTCCATTATCAAGCAAAGCTGAAAGTTTGTTGGATCCTGTTTCTGATGAAACGGTGCACTTTCGGCTCACTGATCTATGTCAGAAAGTACTTGGTGAGGCTCTAGATAAAACAGAGCAGGTTTCTTCTTACTTCTTATTAGTAAAAACAATTGAAATGTTCTCATCATTTCTCTTTTCGAGATCTTAAGATATTAAAAATTGTTTAGATAGGCAACTGGGCTATGCGTCCTCTTCGTCGTGAACAGATGAAATATGCAGCAATGGATGCTTACTGTTTATTGAATCTTTATGATAAGTTAAAGATAAGGGCTGAACGGTAATTTATTTTTTTGAATTAATTGAATTATGGAATTAAATACTGTTTCGGACAATGGATTGCAGAGAATACAATATGGATTGGACTAAACACTGCAAGGAGTGTGATGTAACACAGACGAAGTCAAAGATGGAGAAGAAAGCCAAAAAGAAAGAAGTGAAATTTGATGACAGGGAATTCGAACAAATGATTGAGGTTTTTTTGATTGCTTTTGTCTTTAGCATGTCCTAGAGCTTATGCTTCTCAAAAACTGCAATGCGCTTTAGAGATTTTATTTAATTCAAACCATTCTCTCATTTTTAAATTTGTTATATAACATAATTTTCACCGGATGTTCATTTCCTATTGATTTCTGTTTCAGCGTTTAAACTCCGGCCTAAATAATTCACAAATTAAAAGGAAACCGAAAGATTTGAAGATTATTGTCGATTCAATGATGCTTGGTCTGGGTAAACATTTGAGAAGGTAAGGACTGTTCCAGAAGCGTGCATTTATTTTATTGAAATTAGCTGAATTCAGTATGCAGTGAACATTCCTATTCTAGATGCGGCATTGATACCATATTAGCAGAAACACGGAGTTATTTGATTGAGTGTGCAGAAAGAGATCCAAATCGATACATAATAACGTGTGGAAGGGCAATAGATGAAGTACGTTTTTTTTTATTATTGCAGAGAGAAAATGGACCATGTTGAATATCACTTTTGCTGTGACATAAACTGTGATGCTAGCTCTCATATTCCAACTCAGTCACTACAGTGAAGACTGGAAATTTTCTTTGGTTACGAAAAATCAGTGATTGAAATTGCATGTAATATCTTTGGATATTCTGTGCTAGTCATCTTCCAGAAAGTATATGAAGTAATAGAAGCTATATTGAATAACCTTTGAAATAGAGTTTGTAATTGTTTGAAGCGTCTTCTTTTCGCTTTTGAAAAATAATTTAGATTCGTAAATGAACTTTAGCTTCGAAGACATCGATCGTTGAGAGGGACGCAGCGTATATTGTCTGTCCCAACCGCGCAAAATATGAGCATAATTCAGCAGATTGAATTTGTCTTAAGACAGTTCAATATGCATTTATCCAAAGATGATATTTTCTCACGCTGCATGGTAAATTGTTTTGATAAATTCAATAACAAAGAATGTATTGAAATGATCAAGTTTTGATTTGTAATGAATTTTCTGCAAAATGGATTTTTTCTTTTTTTTCTGCAGTGCCATCAACAGTTAGGTAGTAATTCAAATTTGTCTGAAATTTTGGGGAGCCTTGGTATTTATCTGTTTAAATCCATTGTAATTAAATAGATTTAAAGTGGTGAATGTAATGCGTTGTTTTTTTGATGTGGCCTTTAATTGTTTGCATAGAATTTCAGCTTATTATGATTTTCTATACTTACTTGATTGGCAAATTCATTTCCATTTTTTTAGAAATGCAATTCGAATTCATTTGTGATAGCTCCATCTCCCGTACTGGAGGCAATGTATCAGGCAAATGTTGTCGCATCGAATCCGTTTAGTAAACAAACTTATGATGCCGCAAAATATAATGAAAAAATGCGAGAAGTGCGCATATTTGATATTTCAATAGTGCCTTTGAGACAGAACATAGGAATTGCATAATATGCTTTCGAGAGTAGGTAAAGAATCATTCATTGTGAACTTTGCTGTAGTCTAATTTCAGATCGACGCGGAAATGTATTCCGGCTACGGATGCGATTTAGAAGTTTGTGAAAATGATTGCTCATGGATCGTAGCACATTGTCACAATGGTATCTTAAATATCGAGTAAGTATGATTCTCGAGTAGTCATTAATGCATTAATTGTGTTATCTTGTTTAACTTATTTGGTATTTCGATTTTACAGTGAATTTTGCAGAAATTGCCTGGTTGCTGCTATAGATTGTGATACTCCAACTGAAGTTAAAATAGAAAAAGTACCTTTACAAGTTTTGGAAAAAAAAGGCAGGTTGGCATTTTTTAAATTGTTTTCTTGATGTATGTCTTAGTGTTAGAATTGTTCATTAGGGTTATTTGAAGAATTTTGCTAGCTTATCGATGACTTCCACTTTGAGCATAGTGAGATCTTTTTGAAATTGTAAATTTTAAGGTGCAGTATTTCAGATTTTTTTACGTCTGTGGTGTTTGTGGAACTGTATATTGGGACGGGTGCCATATTGTTAATTATAATGTATTCGTCGAGCCTCTTTTAGCCGAAGAGAGAATATCGAATGGAATATGAATTTTTCTTTGAAAACTTTGGTTTTATGTTCTTTTATCAATTAATGTTCGGGACGTGAGAAAATAAGGCGAAAGTAAGATACAGGACCCTTGTAGTTTGCCTTTATGTACGTTGTAAATTTTTTGTTCAGATTTCTGAAGTTGTGATAAAGTTAAAATTACGTGAAAGCAGAATAAAATTAAGAATTCTTATAAGATATTCTTCATATTCAACTGATGATTGCTTATCCCAATGAAAGGGAAAAAAAGTAAGCCTGTCATGTGATATAAATTGGAAGAATGAAATCATAGGAATGAATAATAGCAAAGGTACAAAAGTACTTGAAATTGAATAACTTCTCATTGCTGATAGTTTTCACTTCATCGTGCGGTCGCGCGTACAATTCTTATTATACAACATTTCATTTGCAAACTTACAACTGTGGGACCCTACACCTAGGCACGGCTTCCTTCAATAACAGGCACATATTCATCCTACTATCCTTTTTAATGTCGGACATTCAGTAAGCACTGTTACGATAGTTTCTTTTGTTAAAACTTCTGAAAGAGTTCGAAGCTCGCCTTTTTTTTCACTTGATAGAACTTGGACACATTATCTCGCAATCATTTATTCCTTCCTAAAAAACATGAGAAAAGTTATTCAGTGAGATTAAGCTTTTTAGATCAAGTTTCGCATTCAAATAAACTGCTACTTCTAGCCTATGCTTTCATTATGGGTTCGAGATAATTTGATAAACTTCGAGAAATTCTTGGAGTACAGTAAATAAAGTTTTCTAAAAAATGAAGCCGAAGTGATGAGATATCTCAGGTCGCATGGTCCGTTTAATTTGCAATTAATGAACAGCAGTAATGGTAACGCACTATTCACGAATGCATTATTTACCGCTCCAGATAGATTCAAATTTTCTAATGTTGATAGCGCTAGCAGTAGCAATGAGAAGCCATGCTCAATCAGTGTTACAGATATGCTCAACATGAATAAGGTTAAAACAAATTTATGATGACTTTTGATCCTTGACATGTAAGAAAAACTTTCAAATAAAAGGCTTCTCTCTCAAACAGACAGGTTTCATTCATGGAAATAAGCTTCGGCTTATGCGGGAAGCAATTCTTATTATTATGAAATAACGAGCATCAATAAAAAATTGTGGTATTTGGAACTAATGAACTGAATTTATCAAATTATCAATTACAATCGCTACTATCTATTTAATTAAGAAAAACGAATGAATTGACCTTAACGTCCTCTGCAGATAATGTTAAATTTTGATGATTGTTCGTCGAATAAAGAAACAAGCAACGATATTAATAATGATGAATCAGGATGGGATTTCTGGAGTCGAGTATACGATGATCCGGAATTGAGATCACAAATAACCGATCGCTTCTATGTACTCTTCAGTTTTCATTTTTTCTACAATAAGCATGTTTACTATTAATTGATGTTAATGCTAATAACCATTTAAACTTCTCAAATTCTTTATCATTTCAGAATGCGCCAACTGTATCAGAGATGTTAACAAGCGAAAAGCTTATTCGTGCACAACTTATATTTTTAAATGTACCGCGGATTGGTACTGCTTCACAACAGGCAATTTTTTTAATTTTGAAGCAATTTGAAATTAATCCAGACTATCGCTTTTAGAAGTAGCTGCTAATAATGCTGAAATAATAGACAGGGCAAGCATTTTTCCTTCTCTTTTAACGGCATTTCAAATTAGATCGTTCGATCCCTTATCGAAAGTGAATGTGGAAAAAATATTGCTATATTCGATATTGCTATCAGTAATCGACGTTGGTCAGTTTTTATTATTTGTATTTCAGTTAAACATTCATTTTACTATAAATGCTAATATTAATATATAGTTAGCAACTAAAGAATTTGAAAGAGAATTAAAAAGTTTAAAAATTCCTGACATGTAATTTCTGACAAAAATTTGGCAATTAAAAGTTTCTGACATCTGACATCTAATAAAACATATTCTAAAACATAAAAATCATATTATTTTAGGCGTGTCCGTTTCTATCGCAGCGAAGATGCACTGGAAGTTCTCCGGGCCTTTAATGGCTATCGTTTTCGGAACCGATTTCTGTCGGTTCGTTATGAGGATTATGTTACTTGTAAGGTAAAGCTTAATATGTGAGGGATGGGAAGTGCATTGTGCACATAAAAACAATCCTTCTTTTCTATTTCCTTCAGAGCTTTGAATTGGACAAACATCCTAGCAAAATGGAATTGGAATCAAAAATGGACTATCCATTGGATATGAATATTAGTCCTAGTATTAACAAAAATGTATGGAATGCTACCGAATTTGCACAGATCGAACTATTTAAAAAGTGTGTAATATCAAGTACCATTCCGTTGTTCGACCGTATCAATAGAAATGCATTGAAATGATAGATGAAGAGGAATAGACAATAGAGTGGTAAATCGTGTCCAGTAATTGATAATGAATTAATTTAATTTTTACAATTAACTCCGCATATGCTTTAATTCTTACATTCTCAAATTGATTTTTTTTATCTCAGATCGGTAATTTTAGTGATTTGATGAGATTGCTAGCAAATGCAGGCATGAATAATCCGGGTATTTATATCGATGATCCTCGTATCACGCAGTTTACATCTCGTGGATCAGCGCTTGTCAAGGCAATGCTAAAACAATGGCCTGTTGGCTTATTTCGCATGTGTGCTCCTCAGGTTTGTACTCTTTTCCGGAAGACTTACATTCCTGGAAACCGAGAATCCTTATTTCAGGTTCGTTTAACCGGAAGATACCTTAGCCTGGGTCACCAAAATCAAAATGCTGTGCTAAGTAAAGTCGCTGCCGAGGTATGACTTCAGTTTAAAACCATTTGTTTTAATTTTAATTTAAAGTGGTAGCTTAATTTGGAAAGTTATAATTGAAAGGAGATGAGTGATATCTTCTCGTTAATACCGTTTAATGAAAAGACAACTGCATTAAAATTTACGAATCTTAGCGGAATTTTGTATCCGAATGGATTGGTATCAAAATGTAAAAGAGAATGAAACTAATGGAATGAATGAGTGAAACACAAACACGGGAACAGATAGGTGACTATGAAATACATTGAAATCAAAAAATTTTTTTTGTAAAAAAAGAATGCGATATTATGAACCGTAAAAGCACTGTCACATGAATATTGCAGTCGTATCCACGAACATACATAGAGAGATGGGAACCTCTTGCGCCTACAGTAATTCACACCAAATATCATTTGGTGGATTACTGTTGCGCCCTTTTGCGTCATTTCGGTGCGCAACAAATACAAGTGGACCTACCATGGCGAATCCTAACCACCCTTCTTCCATCCAACGCAGATTGGCCACAAGATTCTGTAGAATTAATGAACCTGGTAGGAGTATTTATCCATCATTTCATTATAACGGATCAATTTTGCCTCAAATTCAAAACTTTGGAAACTGGTGGATGAACACATTCTATATTTACGCGTCCTTTGCAGGTAGCTAAATTATCCCCTCATACAAGTGTGTTTGGAGGAACGTTATTCCTTGTAAGTGACGTGTGTCACAGACGAGCACTTGCACAAAAATTGTTACATTTACCAGAATGACACAGATGTTATAATATTTCGTGATATAAAACCATTTAAAATTATTTATTCCGATGGTACAATTGTCACCTCATGATGCAAATGTTAAATAACGTTAATTTATCCTTTCTTACATCTCATCCATATCATCGCTAGAAAATGTATAGTATATTTAGAAAAGGAAGAAAATGTCTAATTTATCGCAACATTACGACATCTGTGCAATAGTTCATGACTAATGCAAATCTGTCGACATTTATTTCTATTCCTTCAGGAAGATAATCGACATCATAGTAACACTTTTATTAAACTGCATAGCACACAATAATATGAACTTTATCGAGAATGGAATATTGCTATTACATAACATCAAAATATTATTATCACGCGACACTATCTTCTGGTCGAGGTGTCATCAAATCGAATTCTGGCATTTTAAGAGGTACTTCATATAGTGTATCATCTTCCGGATCTGCTCGGTTTCGTTTTGTCTTCCTGTAATTTATACAATGTTCCGATACTCCCACATTCACAATTTTACGGTACATTTAATTACAGAGAGCTATAGGAATCAAAATCACTTAATTTAACCTGTAACCTTCGGCTCACGTTGATTGTTACAATCTATCTTTCAACTTTCAAGTATCATATACCCGAAAGTTGAAAGATGGATTGTAACAATGGCAAAACAGGGATTATTGAAATTGTAAAAAAGTTCGATAGGAAACGGACAAAAAAAGAGATGAAAAAGAGAAAAAGAAAAAAATAGCAGGAATTATCGTATCATCTACAAATGGCAGAATCCTGTCATAACAAAGCAGGAATTATTCTATCATCCACACAGGATCCTATTATAATTATCTTCTCCCAATTCGACTTCTATTAAAACCGTCTGATGAAAAAATGAATGAAATTTTGATGATAAAGGACTAACGTTCGAATTTGTAGTTGTTTACTACTATTTAGCATATATTTCTTGTTCAACTTTCCATCCAAATACTTATGTTCTAAAATATTTCGAACTTGGAAAACATCACGTTTAATATAGTAATTAGTAATAATGAATTATTTCACATGAATTTGTATCTTTCTTACCTTTATTACTGACGAGATTTTGCTCTGATTTATGCCTACGAAGTTTATCCTTTTTCGATTGATTCCAATCACTAACAGCTTCTTCATTTGATTCCATACTTCGCGATACAACTCTCTTCACTTTTAGATCGGCCTTACGATTCACGGCTCGTTCTGCACTACTCCCCATCTCATCATTCGGTTCCCCGCTCGAAAATGTTACTCTAAGAGAACTAACTTTCGCTCCGAAATGATAATGTAAGTTATGATACATAAAATATAAGTTAACTTCACTTAGGGAATGAATGATAAATAGTTTGGATAAATTACTTTTCTGCAGGTATTTCTTTCTTGCTTCGTTCTGATTGTAATTTTTTTATTGCTGGTTGACTTGCTATCTGGAAATCATTCTAACAACTTTTTAGAAAATTTCTTTTATTCAGTTTTATTGGAAAAAAATGTTTTTAAATTTGCAGATCAATTTTTTCCAATTACAGAATCCAGCAGTCGCTTCTCATTGCAAGCTTACATTTCATCAGAATATCATTTGTTGATTTTTGGAAATCAGAATTATTTGGCAAACGGACATTTGGAGTTACATTTGTTTTTTCGTTTGCATCAGGTTTTGATAGCTTTGACTTTCTCGTCTTCGCGTTCTCACTTTGCTTACTAGACTGGCAACCCATTTTTTAAATTATTTTTCTATTAGATCACCCTATTTCAAATAATGCAAAATGGTAAATAAAAATGGGCATGTTCTTCGATGACTTATGTATGCGCAGCTTTTGCTGGAATTATTTATTTAAATTATTCGAATTAAAAAATTTGCAGAAACCAATCAGTCGTAAAATAAAAGAAGGCTAAGCTGTTTCAAGCCGAGAAATTATGTTCAAGCTTTGTAAAATGGACTGATCTGAACAGTGTCAGTGTCATCTATACAGAAAAGTTAAACAAGAGATGTCAGTAAATAAAGGCAGAATAATATATGCAAATAAATAAATAGTCCTTAGTGTGAAAAATTCAGCTATTACTCATATTTGCATTTTGAACAAATCCAAATATGAAACTGTTATGAAATATTTGGAAGATCAAAATTCGATTCCGCCTTAACTACTTGCTTTCTCGATACCGCTGCAACCAAAAAAATGCCCTTGTTATGCACTTATTTTGCTGTTTGATTATTCTTTAACGATTCACATATATTATTAGGCGTGATTCAAAGATGAATGCTATGTACCGGAAGAAATGTGCTTGTTTCTCAAATTTTCCATTTTAAAATATCTTGAGCATATCAACTAATAGATTAAATGACTTCTGTTAATGAAGTATTCTAATGTTCTTAAAAACATGGTCTTCAAATAAGCCTTACATGTAGATGAAGTCAAGAATCTCCTGACAACCTATCGTATATTTTGCATATTAAGCATAAATGGTCAAAAAATGAAAACTATTTGTCCTCTGACAATTGCTCTTAACTATGTTGATAGCTTCGTGGTATTAAAAACTGATAAGCAGGTTAGGTGGCGCAAGTCTTACAAATGAAAGTTACTAGTGATTTTTTATTATAATTTCCCTTGAAAGTGAGCTGATTTGACAAGTGAATAAATAGAATGCATTATAGTGCTGGTATCAAATTCATCATCGTCATCATCACCATCGTTATCATCATTGTCATCAACATTATGAATTTGGGTTATTATGGATGAAGCAACAAACTTCTATATAACGTCTTTGGCATTCTTTCTCATAAAATAATAAAATCCGGAAAACTTAAATTAGAGATCTAAGGTCTAAAATTAATCTTACTAATTAACAGAAATATAAATATTTGTTTCGAAACATGAAATGAAAGGATCCTGTAAAGATATTATGATCTTTTCATTTAATTCATTGCACCATTTTAGTATTTCTGTTACGCAAGAACCTCAATTGTG
>UPTC01000071.1:0-11630 GCA_900537255.1 Acanthocheilonema viteae | reverse complement strand
CCAATAAACAACAATAGAATTGAATCACAGTGAGATCAAATAAAATGAACTGAAAATTATTGAAAGAGAAATATTATCTTACTTCCAAATATCAACGCTAAGTTTCCTTTGCAAAATCTCTCGATAAAATATGAAAATATCAGCAGACGCTTGTTTAGCTAATGTTCTTGCAGCTTCAAATGTATTGTATTCGAATGTTCCATCTGTATCGCAAGCCACCATTTCCGTCGATTCCTGCATTTATATTTCATTGACATTCCAGTTAACAGACATATCTTGCACTCACACTGCGAATAATGCCAAAGAAATAAAACGAGTACTGTAAAATCGCAATCTCATAAAAAACATTTTTAAACTTTTGAAATAGCACAAATTTCCATTAACTGAGATCTTTGCCAGCCAACCAGAACTCCATAAACTCACTTTTCCACTCGAATAAAATGCAAATGTATAGAATGTATCAGCAGAAGAGCACTGTGTATATTCTGGGTCCAGAATGAGCTTTCCTTGAGAAACTGCCACAGTAACTCCACAAAACATTCCATTCATAATGATGCCTAAGTCGAGAGCTGCCAAACAAGCGGCATTTAGAGCTGCAGCTGCCTTAAAATAGCATCAACACATCAAAATGTAATGCAAAAGGAAATGAATAAGTCACTTTAATAATATATTTTAAGAGATATCATAAAATTCGTATAAATTTTCTTTCTAAACTAAATTTGTTATAATACCTCACTGCCACCTTTCTGCAATAACTGTAGAGTAACACTGAGAACAACACGAGGATAGTGAACATGGTCAATGGTGTGTTTCAATGCAGCACCTAATAACCGATTGATCTGAAAAAACGAACTGATGATCTTAACGTACTATTAAAATTAAGCTGAAAGACTAGGTTTAAAACAACTAGCAAAAATGCAACAATTTGTGCAGAAAGTTTATTTCAATATTTCAGGACTTAAAAATTGACAGATCATCATTTAACACATAAAAAAAAATCTTCATTTATTACCAATATAACCTTTCGAAAGCATATGCCGAACAGTGTCATGTCATTTACAACAATGTGAAGTTTGAAGAATCATAAGAAACCTTGGTAGAATCTTTTTGTCCGTGGGGATGCTTGTAAAGAATATCAATAACAAGTTGTTCGCTGAGTCGTTTCGAAGAAGAAGCGTTACCAGGACCATTGATTCCGCACCATATTACAGTGGTACCTTGTTCAAGAGCACAGGAACCATCAGTTCTAGGCAGAAAACTTAGTTGTGCTCTAAGATCGCGTAGCTTTTGGTGAGAATTATCGGACACTTCGGGAGATTTCACTTCCATTTACTCTTTCTAGAATAATATCCATCACATTCCTGCCATTAATTCGTTTGTTCCAAAAACATAGTTCTAGTTTTTTTTCAATTGAATTTAAAAGAAGGGAAAAATTATAAGCCTTCTAACACGTACATCACAAGACTCAAAAATGCACTTCCAAAAGATATCTACTCAATTTACCAACTTGGTTTCCATGATTTCACTGCAGGAAGTTGGCTCATACTTCGGCCGTGAATCATTGATATGTCGTTGGAGGCATTGATATGGTACAGAGGTCAGGAGGTCATGGAGAGGAGTGTGTGTAGTGACTGTTATCTTTGTGGCCTTAGCTCACTTTTTTACATCTTTCAAATCTCTTTTAGCAGCTTTATAACATTCCTCAACCTCTACTATACTGTGTTATAAAATATAATATGAAACTTTATTATTTATGATATTAGGGAAGTTGTCCGCACGGCTTACGTAGATGTTCAGATCACAATTTTGAAATCTTCTTGGGGAAACATTTTTATAGCAATGAAAGGATGAAGTGCTGAATAACATTACAAATATAAGTGACGAAAAAAAAGGCTAAAGAAAAAAATGCTTGTATTGACACCGTTCATCGTACCGAATTCATTGCTGGAATCCTGAATCCCTGAATCAAAAGGAGTTGAGTGGTCCTCATTCACAGTTTCTGATCAGCGTTGTTATTGCTTCAATAATTCTTTCTTGTTTATTCACGTTGCTATAATATTGCGTACAAAAATTGATTGGAAATGAATTTTTTGTTTTGCAGCGGCGTTGTTTGGACTAGTTTGTACAACTTGTTACTAATGACCGAAGAATACGAAAGCGTCTCTCTGGTGAAGCCTGAAGTGTTCATTTATCGCATACCACCTCTTACCAGCAACCGAGGACATAAGTGAGATTTTCTTAGAGCTCCTTTACTGTATTTTCTGTTTAATATCATCGTTATTATAATTGCTATCAATCAAAAATCATTTTGGTAGGCATTCGATATTTATTTACTTAAAATATGAAATGAAGTAGAGTGGAACTTCTGAAGAAGAAATGTTTATCTTAATCTACATATTATGGTTAAAGTAGTGATGCCTGATTGTAAGGTGATTTCTTAAGCAGAATATAATTTTACAGAGCTGCAGATTGGAAGCTAGATGAACCAGACTGGACAGGACGTATGCGGTTAGTAGCTATTGGCAATAAGTTGGAATTACGACTAGAAGATAAGATATCTGGACAGTTATTTGCGAAATGTCCAGTAGATGAATACCCAGGCATTAGCATCGAGCCTGTCCTCGACTCTTCACGGTATTTTGTTGTTCGATTAAAAAATGATAACGGTCAAACAGCTTTTATCGGTTCGTTCTTTGTGTCAGTGCTTATATATAAATCATTTGTTACAACATATTTCAAATTTGAATATTGAGAAGTGCCAAGCATTGAGGCATGGATGCTTAGAGATTATGCTGGAGGACGTACATGAATTATATATCGTAGATGAATTGTTTAAGGTGTTTTTATCATTTTTTCAGGTTTGGGGTTCGCTGATCGGAGTGATTCGTTTGATTTGAATGTTGCGCTACAAGAACATTTCAAATACATTGAAAAAAGCGCAGAATTCTGTAAAGAACAGACGAATGATCAACCGAAGCTGGACCTGGGTTTCAAAAAAGGACAAACTATAACTATAAATTTTGGGGTAGATTGCTTGTTCCAAAACATATATATTTGAACTAGAGTAATCTCTTTTCTAATGGTTGGAACAGCATATCATTTTCCATTTTGATATTACTAGAGAGATTGTTCGTGGTAAAAATCACTGACATTGTAACCCATATTACTTACAAAGTGATTGCTGTAATCATCTTCAAAGTGTAAGTAACAGCAAATTGGTTTCACTTGTAACCAGGTTTTTTAAAGGAATTCTCCAGTTATTAGTGTTTTATTAAATAACAAGTACTCAAAAATATGTTTCCAGAAAAAAACATCAACAAATCCTCAACAAGCAAGATCATCAGCAGCAAATGCAAGCAGCAATTCTGGATGCTTTCCACTGTTGCCACCGCCACCGTCAGCAACATCTCCTATTAGTCAACGTTCACGCAACATTCCAAGCACGAAAACAGAATTTAAACCCTAATCATTCTTGTGATAGATCTCTTTTCTTGTCGTCACTTATTGTATTTTTCGAAGAAATATATGCAGATCTGTATATAGTTGCGCATACTAACTTTTGCTTTGAATATGTTCAGTTGCGTATATCTCGCGTTAGGAATTTAACGGTATCATATGGTGAAAAGTGGTTCTGATTCCATTTTAATTCATTTCTAATGTGTTTTCTGATTAACACTTCATTAATATGCACTCTTGCTGTTTCAATTTTGCCTAATAGCATTGTTGTTTATCGCAGTCTTATATCAGTCAATTTTTCACCTGTGATGTTTTTCATAATATTTGTAATCAATTTTTTTGATTTAATAATTGGCTATATAAAAGTTGTAATTTACGATGTTTAGATGGTATACGTCGTCGATATGATAAAGAAGTAATCGAAAAATATTTTAATAGAGCATATATCTTGCTCTCTCTTATGTTTGAAATGTCGGTTTTATTTTAGCTCTCATTCAAGTATTTCAGATACGATTCGACTTTTAACATATTGCTTATTGAAGAATATGAGCAAAATTTTCTATCTGCTTTAAGTTTTAATTCATCATAGAAGCAATTGGATTTTTAGAAACTGCCATGCTGTAGATTAAAATATTTTTTTCAACTAAAAGTATATAAGTGGACTGCGCAGGTATCGTGATGATTAAAAGGGGAAATAGGAAAAAAGGATGACGATGAAGTAACGGTAGTTTTCTGGTATCCAGTGGAATTAAAAATGGATTACCAGCTTCAAAAAGTCTTAAAATTTCATAATTGATATAGTGATAGTGTCCTGAAAGATAAGAACACAATAGGTTTGTAGAAAGAAAATAAACTTAGTGGTTTTCCTTTTCAGTTTCATTTCACGGGAATGGAAGATTACGCTGCAGGTGGAAAAGATCAAGTACCATACATGCGCCTAGTAAGTGATCGAGCACACTGCTGTTCATTAATTGAAGACTCAAAAAATCGTCTGCTAAAGGACTATTTGGAGCTGCAAAAAGATCCACTTCCGGATATTGTTGCAAAGCCGCTGGATGAAAGTTTATTGTTATGGGGCTATGCTATTCGTGGTGCGAAGGATACTCCCTTTGATGGTCTCTGTTGCTGATAGTTTGTATGATAAGTTGAATTTTTTAAATTCTTATAAAAGTTCAGTTTACTGTTGAAGTATGTTCGGTGCATCAGACTTTGTATTCGAGTTTTAAAACTTTTTAGGTGGTATATATTACGGCGAGATGCAATTCACCAAGGATTTCCCCTACATTCCTCCGCATATTGTTATGTATACACCGAATGGGAGGTAATACAAACATTGCTTATTGTTCTTACATTGTTTTGGATTGAATTGTATATTGAAAAATATTAACAACATTTCTTTTTTAAATTTTACTTGAATTCTAGTTTTTTTAACCAAACTTAGGAACTCTCAATGATGAATGTTTGATGAAATTTAGATTCAAACCTGGTGATCAAATTTGTCTCTCTATTTCGGCGTTTCATTCTCCAAATTGGGATCCGTCGTGGACTGTCGGATCATTTCTGCTTTGTTTCGCCAATTTTATGATGTTCGACGAGGATAGGATGGGCACGGGTGCGTAATTTTTAGTTATGAAAATCTACAGTGTTTATGTTTATAAAGAAGTTATAAAGAATGTGGATTTCCATGTTTTAGTAAACATCCTTGTTCTGATAAGTTCGTATAAGATCAAATTTACGAGAGAATTACTAGATTCCGCTAATTGGAGAAGTAAAACATATTAACAAGATCTTGTCTGCACTTTGGATATCAAGTTTCAGTAAATTGTTCCTGATCTCTATTCTCAGCCTTTATTTCTCCCTTTGATCAATCCGAATGGTTTTTATGACTGATTACTTTTTTCATGCTCATTTTGATCTTTTGATTCTACTCTCCATGTTTATCCTTTATTATAAGGAATCATTATTCAATTATTATTCATAAGACATAAGCTTATGCATGAAGCATACGGTATGCTTTTATGAATTTAAAAGTATCATTGCAGGCTTTATAGCAAGCTCGACGGAGCAAAAACGTGTCTTTGCAAAGCAGTCGATGTTCTACAATAAACAAGTATGTTTGATTTTTTAATTGTCCATTGTTACTTCCTGAACAATTGTTTATTGTCATTTCCCCAGGTTTCGAAATATCTTTTTTTTTTTAATTTGCTTTAATACTTACATATACAAAAATCCTGACCTACATTCCATGTCCTTGTGTGAATAATTGAGAAATTATGAAGTTTATGCTAGATCCGTTGGGCTGTCTTCAGTCTAAACGGATTATCGACTAACATAGTGAGTCTTTTTAAAATAATGATGTTTGGTCTTATTCGATTCAACTTGATCGCACTAAATGGCTTAAGAAACGTGTATACTACACTACATCATCTCATTTTAAAGTAAAGCTTCGTCTTTTTATGCCTCTTTTTCCAGAACGAACATTTCATGAAGGCATTTGGTGAAAAACCTTTTGATCCAGAGGATTCAAATGACAAAGACCAGGCAAATGCTACTGATGAGTCAGATGACGAGGAGGAAAGTGAATTATCAAGTTTTTCTAATTCTGACGATGAAAGATTTAAAAAAACTTTAACGTTCTAGTTTCACACGAGATCGCTGATCAAGGTGGTGGAAAGAAATAAGGTTAAAGATTTGAAAAAAATCTTTGTAGTGAATCGAACTTTTTTTTAATACATTATTTTGATATCCTCTCTATTTTGAGTATTCTGCGACTTACTGTTGCTTCAGGGATTGCCTATTCTTTGCTTTCATTTGTTTTTCCCAATGATTAAGTGGATTATTCCATTCAAAGAATGTTCGTTATTAGCATGCTTTTATTGCTAACATTTTTGGTATTTTTCTTTAATCGGAAAAAATTAATCACTCGTTCTTCGCTTTTTCTTTGTTTACATTGCTGAAATTTACTTATTTCTTAAGTTGTAATATGATGATTAGCTGTTACGTAGTTCATTGCCGGATTATAACATTTATATAAGCAGTGACATCATTGCATTTTTTATTTTAGAAAAAATTAAACATATTCAGCTTAGTTGTCTGTGAACAACTTTCGGTTACATCAAACAATTTCCTGCTTAGATTTATTTTGTTCTTTTGATCAAAAAATTTTATACATCGAATAACATGTAAAGCACTGGTCATGTAATATTGCTAAATTTTAGATGCAATATTGCTAAATTTTAAATTTTAGATAGTGGATAGCGTCCAATACGATATAGTTGTTTTAATGCTGTAAGTCGTGATAGATCTTGAGTTATATTTTGCTTTTTTGCTTAATAAATAGACTGACATTGTTATCTAACTTTACGTATTGGAAATTATTATATCATTGAACAGCATGCAAAAAAGCTAGGGTATAAGATACAGTGCGAGCGCGTCCATAACTGACTGTTGTCATTGTTCATTGTTTAAAAGTTTGTCTCAGTTATTATTGTGTCCTCTTACAACCTGCCATATTTTAAGCTTATCAAGTCACATTTTTGTAATCTCAGGGCATTTGTTATCGCATTGTTGTCTTTCAAATAGTTAATGTTTGTTGTTCATCGTTTCTTAATAAAATATGAATTTCAAGTAAAGATAAAATACAGTGCGATGGTATAAACCTTTAAGATATCAACCATAATTTAGTTCTTTTTCTAATCCTGTGTTGTGACTTAATCTAACTTTCGTCCCACTGTAGTTGGCGAAATGTGGTATATCATGTTAAGTCTGTATTTATTTCACTGCAACACATCAATTTCAGATGGATAGAGCAAGGATAAAATTCTAAAAATATGGCGTTGTGTTTCAAATAGTTTGTGATGTTATAATGTCAAATTCTTAAGTTATCCTATCCTATCCCGTAGTTTCGCATTTGGTTCGAGCCGAAATTTGCATGCTTTAAAACGTACATTGAAAAATCTAAATCTTTATTGGCTTATTGTTGATAAATTTGGCTCGTCATCTAATTAATAAGAGATATGCTATGGCCGTTGCATTCATTGTTTATAAAAGCAGGATAAGTGACTTGTTGGTAAGATCATTTGAAGTAGTAATACGTTTCTTTCCATACTGCTGGCTGGGCTAACCGCTGTCCCGAATTCTGATTTTTTCATTGAAGCATCTATCAAGAAGCTGTGGAATACGTGATGCGGCATATAGTCGCAATTATAAGTAAGAAAGTGAATTGGAGCGAGAGAGATAGGAGAAACAAGGATGATACATTTTCCTGATGTGATGCCATTCGTTGCAACGTGCATTTATGTCTCTCTTCTCTTTCCTCTCCACGTATTCCACTGTATCTTCCCAGCTGTGTGAGTCTTGCCTCCCCTTACTAAGGTTATACTTAGCAGAGAAAAAATCCGTAATCCCATGAAAGTGAAGCCGACTTTATCCAGAGAGTCAATATAAGACTTCACGAGAGAATTTCATTCAGGACATTGGTACCATGGGTGGTCCATCAGTCACTGCAATTTCAAGACTGAAGAAGGACTATGCAAAATTGATGAAGGTTTACCCATTTATGAGATTTTATGGAATTTTTTAATCGAATAAACTTTTTTAGTTTATGTGGTAATTGTTTTTATTTTTAGTACTGTGTTAATTGTTGTGTATATTGCTAGCATTCAGTTAAGTGACATTGCATATTAACGCGTTTCAGGATCCGGTACCTTTTGTCGTGGCAGTTCCTCTTCATTCTAATATTCTGGAGTGGCATTATGTGATTAGAGGGGCACCACAGACACCGTATGAAGGTTGTTTTTCATATTTGTGTCTTTGGCTTTAATAAGGTAACCATGAATAAAGTTTTTAGTTTGACATGCCTTCTGGCATATTTCGGAATAGTTGAAAAAGAAATGTGAAATCATACATGTATTTTTTAGGCTTTTCATGCATTATATTTATAGGTGGATTCTATCACGGTAAACTAATTTTTCCACCAGACTTTCCGTTCAAGCCGCCATCAATATTTATGCTAACGCCTTCTGGACGTTTCCAAACAAACACAAGACTTTGTCTTTCGATCTCTGATTTCCATCCAGATACTTGGAATCCTGCTTGGACGGTTCGTCTTTAAGTCACATTATGCGTGAATTTTTTTTCTGAAAATTTGTTTGCATATCATTGCATTGTAAGATCGTTTTGTCCAGTATAAATGTATTTCAGGTCTCAACTATTATAACGGGTTTACTTTCCTTCATGAATGATACAGCTCCAACTCTAGGCAGTATAACCTCAAGCGATGCAGAGAAACGTATTCTTGCTAGGAAGTCTAGAGAATTCAACTTAAAGGTTGTCTTTTCATTATTAGCATTAACTGTGATACTTAGATTTTTCTCTGAAATTATTGCTCTCTTTTTATTTCGGAGTGTTGACATTACCTTGTTATTGTAGGATCGAGTCTTCTGCGAGCTGTTTAGTGATTTGGCTAAGGAAATACGAGAGGAATTGACTGAGGAACGAAACAAAGTGTTATCAGAAGAAAATGCAGTTGATGAAACTACGTCGCAGAGAAGGTCTTTATCCTAATCATAACTCAGAGATGTACGTATGATGTACACATGAAAAATTTCTGGAGAGAAAAGGTGTTTTCCTGAGTTTCAGATATTTTTCATAAGAAATCTCTGACGACATTTCTGCTTGTTTTCATCATTCATTCATTCATTATTTATAAGCAACAATTTTTTAAGGTCTGGTGAAGAGGGCGACTACGCTACCTTGACGTATAATCTTGTGGTGCTTGCAGGCGTGGTGTTAATTGCGTTTGTAGTTAGATTTGTCATATTATCTGCTCAAGAGGAGAATTGATTTCGTATTTCTTATTGGAAACTGATACGATGTAATGTTTTATTGCAATTTCTCATCAATTTAGGCTTAAAATTGATGGTTATTAAAATTCAAAAGCAACACATTTCAATTTTGCAGAAAGTAGACAAGCAAAGTAAAGGCTAAATTTTTGTTCTACCATTTACTGCCTTCTTTTACTTTTCATAATATTCGAATTTTCCATTAAATTCATTGTTGCCTAGTTTTTAGTTTTTTGCATGTTCTTTTAATAATTTTTATTTTAGAATAACGAGTGCTTTGCACATTCTTGATATTGATGAGGCGTGAGACATCAATCTTTTTTCATCCAGTTCTACTTCCAATACTTCTGTCGATATGCTTTCCTTCAAAACTGTCTTTTTCGCCTTGGATTTTGTCATTCTTCAAGTTTCTTATCCCTTCAAAAGGACTCCATTATTTTGCTACTATTGGTTATTATTCATAAACTCGTGCTAATGGTATCAGTTGACTAACTGACTGATTGATTAATTGATTGTTCATTTGTACATTTTCATCATTTGTAATTTAAATAAAGAATTTACATTAAGTTATTCAATTCGTTTATGTAAAGGCTTTTGTATCACATACGTATTTATATTCGTAGGTTTTGTAAAATAATCAGGTATTACTTGTACTGATCCCTCTTGTAAATTTCTACAATTTTGGGTGTTTTGTAATATTTAAAGATGAGCATCAAGTTTCGATTACACTAATCTATCTTCCATTGATGCGGTGGTGTTATTATCTCCCTTAATATAGTTATTTGTAATAATGAAATACGTTTTGCTGTCTTTACATGGGAATTTTGTGTTGTCTCCAATGTTGTGGTCCTAGGTGCAACGAACGGGACAGCAGTAACTCTCCAGTAGGTTGCACTTCTCAAATTGTGTTTAGCTTGAATGCGATTAACTGGCGGGATATACATGGCCTCACGAGTAAATACCGAAGTGGTCGAATATTGATTTCGGTATAAAGAGGGTTTTTTGATTTATTGTGATGTATATCATGGAATACAAAAGAACAAGGCTTGATATCTCGTTCTGACCAAATAATTGACTCAGTCATTCTTAATTTATGATAAAGGTTTAGGTTGATCATCATAAGTTTAGGAAAACACTTTTGAAATTGACTTCTAATCAATAAACGCTTTCTGCATATTCATTATTTGTCAATCGGAATGGTGACACGTGGAACTAAGAATGGTGCGGCGATCTTTCATACCTGCACGCATGATAATACTTTCATGTGGTTGTTTAATTTGCATAATTTGTACTATCACTCTTTCACTGACATGCAGTTGCGAGGAACAGTTTACCTCCCATAGACTGCACGGGTTTGCCGCATCGAGCTTGTATAGACAGCAAAGTGGTTATGGCAAGTTCCAAAAGTTCACTTTTGTACATTTAATGTTCAAGGATTAAATGAATTGTAATTGTTAGATTTTTTTAGATTTTAACAAAGCATAATTACTAAAAAATTTTATTTCCTTAGTAATAAAAGAGAAAAAAGCCTTCTTAAATCATGATTTTCAGGTATGGAAAGTATTTCAGATTTACCTTCGACATATTTAGCGATTGTGATCATGTCATCTCCAGATGATGCAATGGTGCGTGCTGTTATTCGCAACACGTGGCTAAAATTATCTTCGAAAGGTGGTTTAGAATTTACTTATTTCTTAATATAATATGACAAATCAAAAGTTAAGACCAAAAAAATTGCTCTCTAAATTCACAGGTAAAGCAACCTTCCGTTATGCTTTTCCGATTGGAACAAAGAACTTGAGTTTGTCTTTCAAGAAACGTCTCAAAGAAGAAAATACTTTGTTTAATGATCTGATTTTTCTGGAGGACCTCACGGATACTTACCAAAGCTTGACGAAGAAGTCGTTACTCTCTATGCAAGCTGTGCACAATATGTACAAATTTGAATTCTTATTAAAGGTTATCTTTGTTCAGTTATCCAAGTTCAAGTCAGATCCTATTATGGTCAACGATTAATCTCGCGGTTATTTGCTGATAATTGACTTAGCTTGATCACATTGATATAATATTAAGAAATATCTTACTAGCAGTTGATTGTTGTTTTAGTTTATGATTCTTTTTGATTTTTAATTTATAGTCTTAATTTTATTTTTTAAATTCTTTCTTACATCAAGTTGGCCAAAGTTTATGCTTTCTGAAGGTCGATTCTGATTCGTTTGTACGTTTGGGAGCATTTTTGAAAGCATTAAAGGATATTGCAAATCCAAATTTATACTGGGGTTTCTTGGATGGAAGGGCAAGACCAAAACGAAAAGGTCAGTGGGCTGAAAG
>UPTC01000070.1:1993-80539 GCA_900537255.1 Acanthocheilonema viteae | reverse complement strand
TTTTCACTTCTACTTTTTTTGATGTATTGAAAAAACAAAAACAGTCTGGAAACAATCATAAATTGTGGAATTTAATGATCTTAAGTTTTCTGCTCTTCTAAGAAAAAGGAAAAGATTAGTTGTGGATCTTCCAAAATGAATGTTGGCTTCATTTAATTCGACTAATTCTGAAGTAGGAATTAAAGATAACATTAAAATCAAGATTTGTTTTTTCATTTTGACATTATTTGCTATTTGTTAATTTCGATCTCAGTGAAAAAATAACTTGAACTGAAGCCTGTTTTTGTATACATTTCTACTATTTATTCTCTTGAAAATGAGGAAATTGATCTCGATAAGGCTTCGATTATTGGAATATTGACAAGAGAGAAAGCACTGAAAGTTTGCAATTTGGAAAAATAATATTGTAAATTGTTTTTTGAGGAAGAATTTTTGATTGATCGAATAGTATAGTTATCTTACATTGTTGAAAGAAATGAACAGAGGGAAGTGTAAGAAAAATTTTAATCAGTCAATGAAGAACAACTATTATCCAAGACAATTGATTAGTGAGCGCGAAGAGGGGAGAGCGGAGAGAGTTACAGAAGAGATAAAAATCAAGGAGACATGTTTATATTGAATTTCGAAGGACGAAAATAGAATATGTACTTCATTAAAGGCAGACCTTCAGTCAAATAAATAAAAATGAAGCAAGTAGGAAAAGTCATTTCGTTTATTTCTGCCAGTTTTCATTTCAACTACCTCGTATGTTGCCGAGTTTGACAAGGCGCTCAAGTCTCAAAATGAGTTTTCTTGTTCGATTGTGGCATGCAATGTAAAGAGATCAGAGAAAACAAAGCGGAAAGAAGGGAAAGATAAAATAGTGAATTAAGGGACATTCAAATTTTTGAAAATTTCAGAATAAAATAAAAAGAACTAAATTTAGTATTATTCAAAAATTTAGGAGTTTCATGATGAAATAAATAAAGTTACATTTGGGACATGTAGCCCGAAACCACTGTTTTATAACTGAATTTTTTCAGTATCATTTTTTAGGTATGAAAACTTATTTTATTGCTGGTCGCGTGCAAGATACATGTGGTCCAATCAACAAAACGATTCCCCATTCTGATTCAATACATGATACTCTTTCAGCAGGATCCCAAATAAATCATTCCCAAATGAACTTCCGGAAGGTTTTTTTTCGCAATCATCTTCTGAAAAATTTTTCTTGAATTTTGACTTTCGAAAATTTAATTTTATAACTCAGTTTTTTATTTCAATTTTGCAACTTCCGTTCCCAAACTTTCACTTTTATTACGAGTAAGGTTGAATATTCAATATTCAGAAACAACATAGTGGAAGTCTAATGAACTTTTAATTGATGACTGTATTTTAAAGCTAATAAAAGTCAAATAAAATAGTAGAACGTCAGATTGAAAACAGTTATAAAACGAAAAGAAAATTTTTTAATTTTGGTGCTGGAGACTTAAATTTTCTAAATTTAATTTTCACTTATTCATTATTGATAATATCTTGTTTCTTGGTTTTTTATTTTTATTAAATACTGTCAGTTTTCAACATTTATTAGATAGAATAATACATAAGTTAGAAACGATAAGAGCTGCTCCACAGCATTGTTAGGGGAAAAAGTATCTTTCATACTTGCATTAATTTGCAGAGGTTAACTAATAAGATTAAAATGATGCAAACAACGTCAATACCCATTGAAAGGTATAGTGGCAATTTGAAGATGAAAATGTTAGAAAGAAAGTGTGAAAGTAATTCAACACAAATTCTCCATTACAGCGAATGTTTGGATAAGGTTTGTTCTTTGCAAAGTTAGGAAATTTGAAAATAATTAAACAGTTAAACATTAAGTCAAGAATGAATAATGTATATATGTAATTCATGTTTACAATTGTTACTTTTGAAATATTCTGATGGATCGATTCAGTTAGATGGTATGGAATATTGCTAGCTGAATGTTGCCGGATGTTTTTAATTGTTTAGCTCAAAGAGTTTTTTTTTTGTTGTCTCAGAATGCGAATAGCAAATCGCCAGTTATTGAAAAAAGACGCAAATCTGCTTCGTTACATGCTTTACATCCCGATGACACGAAATCATTCAGTATAATAGATCCGTTAAGTGGTAAAATGTCGCATGAACTATTAAAAGGAGGTAGCAGAGGTGGTTCGAAAAGTTCAGGAATGCAGGTTTATTTGTTTTTTAGTGTGCCATTATTAATTTAAAAAATTAATGGAAAATTATAAAATTAATCTTTAATTAGTTGTTTTTTGGACATTTGCTGGTACAAAAATTTTTAAAAACAAGATGAGGCTCAAAGCTTTTTCTTTTATTCAAACTTTAACACTTCAAAATAAATTTTAGTGTTAGACTCCTAAATCGAAATTCCAAACGTTCATTTTCACTTTTGACAATTTTTCTGTATATATTCTATTTTTCCAAATCCTTTTTTCATGTTTTTCAGGATTCAGTTTCGGATACATTTTCATGTGCAGGTCCAATCGAAACCGCAATTTCATACCATCAGAATGCCCCATCGTTAACACGGTTTGATACAGATAATCGTGCTTTCGATGAACGTCTTGCTATAGTAATCCAGGTATGGTGTTTTGGCATACCTATAGTTATCAAATACAGTCGACTAGGATTGTTTACAGTATTCTTTTTGGCTTTTAAGAAGTTAAAAAAAGTTTTTAGAAAGTGTTTTGGTAAATTATATAACACATAAATTGAATGCATAAAGATCAAGATTTCATAAAACTTAATTGGAACTAGGTTGAATTTTACATTTAGTTTCGTCTTGTCATATATCCGATTTAATCTTAAAAATGACAAATTTTGTTCTCCCTATATTTTACAGAATGCAGATATTAATTTTAATCGTGGTTTCTGGATGCGCAATGACTGGTTAAACAGATGGACCCTACGATTTAACGAAGTAAACATGGAAAAGCGGTATAGGGCACATTTTGCAGAATCAATCGATCGCCAATTGCCCAGTTATGATGGCGTACGAAGATACAAAAATGTTCATCTTTTTCTTCAACATAATTTTGGTTCATAAGCATGGGTCATGGTATAACATTTATAATAGATAATGATTAAACGATAGCTGCAATGCATTCAAGAAGCCGACTATAACGAACATTTCTTTCGAAGCATGTTTCTTTCAATTATCAAAATAAAAATTTCACGTAGTCAACAAGTGAAACAAATTTGCAGACTTCACACATTGATAACTCAGACTTACATTATCGTTATTCGGGTGTATTTATCGATGTATTAGTAGCTGGGATGTTGCTCGTCATCTGTTCAGCTGCGATTTTTATTTCGGGAATATTAAATACCATCTTTATCATTTATTTTGCGATCTCACTCATTGCTATTATATTAATTATCGTTATCATCGGTATACCATTACTAAGGCATCAGTCAATTTTCCCGTTTGTTAATCTTTGGACACCACGTCATGTTATTGGTTAGCTTTAGACCATAATGCTTTTTTTTATATTATAAACTAGGAAGAAATCGCGAAATTATAAGAACCATGAATGTTCCATCTATGAGATGATTTATAAGGAATATTAACTCAGTGAATCATGAGTTATTTTCAAGCGTGAAATATTAATGCATTCTGATGCTCGTATCCTCTTTAAAATACAAAAGGATTTTTTGCATAGTTTATATTTAAATATACTTTATTTTTACGAGGTAATTTGGACTTTTAATCAGTGGTCAGCAGAAGTTTCTCACCTGTAATTAACCTTATTTGCTTTACTTATTTTTTAATGAAAATATTTTCATATACTTTGTTTAGGAATGGTACTCATATTGCTGCCAGCAGGTGTTGCGTTAACAGCAGCACCTTTATGTGATGATATTGTTGTCCAGGAATATATGTGTATTTCACCAAATTTGCTTGCTCAGCGGATTTTGTTTTGTATGTTTTACTTTTTCATTTTTCGGATTGTTTGTATGTTTTGAATTTTTGTTTTTGCTGCTAGAAGTTTGGCTAAACAAGATTAAGTACTTTGAAACATCAGACTTGAAATCCGATTCATAAAGGTTAATTGCTCGAAGGCTAAACAGTAAGAATCTTTTGGAGACTCATAAACCCATGTTATGTTATTCAGCATGACATGTAATCTGACACTATATTTGCGAGAAAAATAACGAATTGATGTTTTCATAGATTTGTAACTGATCTTCATGATATTGTCAACCATTTTTTCTGCAATTTGGACTCTTTAATTTGGATGTAGGAATACCAGATGCATATAAGTATACTATCATTTGTTTAGCCTATATATTTCTGGTTGCACTGTTTGCACATTGCAACTTCTCGCAACTCTCAGCTTGGCCAAAAACAGCTGAGGCATTATTGGTCGGTGTCGTATTTTTATGGCTCACTTATGTTTGCCAATACCGCATCAGTTCATTAGTTGATAAATGTAAGTTTTTTTACATAAGTGATAAAGAATTGTTGTTATAGATTTTTATTCTTCGTAAAAGGTATGACGTCGTGCTTTAGAATTGGGCATAAAAATGAGCGAGATCAAGAGGTTAAACGAATATTTACACCTCTTCGCTGCCAACTATTACTGGAAAAAGAAACATTATTTTTCAAATGCAAGTATGTTAGAATTTATAATTTTCACTTTTATTTCTAGTAATTAAGTTGAGCTTCTGAAAAAATTCTTAATCGGAGTGTTATAGCATTCAATAATCGAGATACTGAGCCACGTTCTTGTAATGGCACCGTGACAGTGTGGGCGTCGGGACGGTTCGGTTCCCCAGTTAATTTACCTGAAATTTGTGTTGATGTCTTCTTGGTTGTCGTTTTGGTTGCTTTTCTCAATTACCAGGCAAGATTTTTCTTTCTGTCTCTTCAAGTAGGAAAGAAGAAAAATAGATTATTGCATATAGAAGTTTAATAGAGTAGTGCAGATTCTGTGATTACGCAACTATATACGGAGAAGTCTGCGTGTCTGGGAAAGGTCTTTGATAGCAGCTAGGAGTTTGTATGATTTTCTCGCCAATTAAGCTCTTATTTTAAGACAAAATGGTTATTCGAAAAGATATTAGCACAAGTGTTTATCACTTGATTCTTTCTTCCAGTGAATTTCGAAAATTCATTTCAATAGTATTTAATTCTCAAACAAAAACTTGAATATTGAATATTGAGATTTCAAGATTCTCAGCTTGGAATACTTAATAGTACTTTAATTTTTTAATTGTTTTAGTTTGAAGCTGCATTTCGAATGTCTTTCTTCGGCGACGTACAAGCACAACGCGATACTGAGCAAATGCAAGCGGTGCGTGATCAGGCTGACTGGCTTCTAACCAATATCATTCCACAACATGCCATCGATTCATTGAAATCAAGTATCAGATACTCTGAAAACCATGCACTCACGGCAGTTCTTTTTGCTACGATCACCAATTGGAACGAAATGTATGAAGAAACTTTTGAGGGTTTGTTGCTTGCTTAAATTCTGGAAAATTTTAGCTTTTTCAGTAGAGATTTTCTCGATTTTTTCGTGCATTTTGTAAAGCATGTGAGAATTTTTTCGTGTAACTATATTTCACAAAAGGCCTCAAGTGAATTTTTTGTTGGATATATCAAGATATCTCTGTGTGCAGGCTAATAAGTACTTTCGGCATAAATGATTTCCCGTAAAAAGCTTATGCATTTAAAGCAGAAATATTGGAATTTTTAATGTTCACAAAAAATATATTAAATATTCTAGGCGGACGCGAATTTTTACGAGTGCTAAATGAGATTATTGGGGACTTCGATGAATTACTAGATAGACCAGATTTCTCACAGGTGGAAAAAATCAAAACTATCGGACCTACATATATGGCTGCAGCTGGATTAAATCCAGATATGAGACGTTCAGCCCAGCATCCTTATGAACATCTTTATCAAGTCAGAGATTTTACAAAAACTACCAAGTTTACTGTTACTATGAGTTCTTCGCAAATCCAAGTTCACTTTTTGAGAGCCCATAGGATGTATGATAGAAAATTCAAATAATTACATAGGTACCATTTTATATTTTTTATCTTCACTCGTCTGACTGAACGAAACAGTGAGGAAAAGTGAATAGTCATTCGCAGAAAGAGTATTTTGAATGTGTTTCGGATCTAATAGCACTTATTTATTTATTTACAAATCTATTTAATTTTTTTTAGTTGATGGAATTTGCAATCGGTTTACAACAACAGCTAAACTATTTTAACCAAGATTTGTTGAACTTTGATTTTGTTTGCAAAATTGGCTATAATATTGGTCCAGTGACAGCTGGTGTTATTGGTACCACAAAATTATACTACGATATTTGGGGTGATACAGTCAATATTGCTTCTAGAATGTATAGTACCGGTATAGAGAACCGAATACAGGTTCTATTTTTATTCATTTCTATTATTTTTTCACTTTTTCACTTAGCTATAGTTCAAGAAGTTCAAAAATACATCAATAATTTCTTATGGTGAGTGCGTGGCATTAGAAGCACAACGTTGAGAATTCGCCAAATTTTCAAGACGTGAAGTTATTTGCCGTATTCCTATCTTCAACAATAGTCTGGTAGTGGGAATAGCATATCTCACATCTTTAAGTGTGATACGGTATGTATGTCAAATTTCATGACTGTATTACAAATGCCAAATAAAATAAAATTTTAAATTGAAAATAGAAGTCAGAAAACCATGGAGCTTTTGGTTCAAATAATTTGTATCATAATAAATCACTTTAAATTCAGTACTTGCAGGTGTCTCAAAAAACTCGAGATTTACTATGTGATCGTTATGATTTTGAATATCGTGATCACATTGAAGTAAAAGGAGTGGATGGTGGCATGGATACTTATTTGTTGGTTGGCAGAAAAGGCGAACCGCCAGTGAATTTTACGATTACTACAACCTTCTGATTTTTCCTTGAATGTTTCTGGTAATGTGTTTCTTTGTCAACATTTTTGTGTAATTTAATTTTTATGTTTCCAGCGATGTATAGAAAATATTTATTTAGCAGTTGGGAAAATGCTAAATAAATATTTTATTCGAATAAATGTGAGATATTGCAGAAAGTGAGACAACTTTGTCTTATTGTGTTTAAAGAAAAATATATATGGTAAGAGACAATAATAATTAGGCAAAATTTGAAATATTTTGATTGACATGTAGCCGTAGCGACCATTTAAACTCATGAGTTTTTCGAAATTAGAGAATGTGCAGTCTGAATATTTTTTTAAATATTTTTTAAAAAATTAGGGTATCTAATATCTCTTGCAAATTCATGTTTGATGGAAAGTGACAGAAAGTTTTCCAAGTATAGCAAGCCAGATAATGGTGGAGTAATGCAATTTATTTCAAATGATGTGGAAAAAATATGTGTGATCCTTCCTGCTTCTAAATACAGATTTGCTCAATGTTTCGATTTTGTTAATTTGTGTCAGCAATCTTTTCTACTCAATTGTAAAAAAAATGCTAAATACTTCTTGATTTCATAGATTCCCATAGCGGTCTTAAAACTTTACCACAGTTGTAAAATTTTCCGTAGATTTAGTCCTGTCGTTCATTAAAAAAACTGAACATGCCATGAACTATCAGACCAGTTCACTACTGAATTATCGGTGTTTTAATTGCTATGACGATAATATTTTCTCAATATGCTTCCTGAAAACCTTCAGGAATGTAAAAACCTGATTGTGCAGCGGTGTTGTTTCTCATATACCGTGACAGTTTTTTGACCAGATTTAGCTGTGGTGAATTAATTACGCTGCAGCATTTACAAAGTAAATATTTTTCTTCATAGTAATCTGTACAAGCAAATGCTTATTGTTTCAGGTGTGTGATATATGTAAATTCGGTCAATAGCCAGTTAAATTAAATTGAATCTCAAATCTAAATTTTCTCCATACTTTAATTCGCGTCTCTAATATCATATACTGTACGTGCGGAGAATCATACGTACGAATGTTTGGCAAATCATTCAAGACACATGATTTCTGTATATTAATTGGTACTGTCTCAAATACTTTTTGCTTAGTGTTTCAACCTACTTTTTTGAAGTTCTGCTGGTTAAATTCATTTGGTTTTAAAATTTTCAATAAAAAACGGTTTTTTTGGTTTTCTTTTGGTTGTAGATCTTGCGGAATTTACCATGGGCCAGTGCGAAATTTCAGAATGAAACCGAAAATCACAGATGTGGAATGTAGAATTATGCGACGTTTGATCATGTCTTCCTATATATCTTTCTAAAGAGAAGAAAAGATTGAATTTCAATGAATATGGAGTATTTGGAGGTGGCATATATATGATTTGGAGAATTATTTCATATCTTAAATTTTCGGACGACAGAGAGTGCAAATGAAAGAAGAGGTCCTCGACGGTCTTATCATCTTCGTCTTGTCATTAGGATGAAGTGCCCATTAATACCAATCATTTTCTGATTTCTTTGTGATATGTTGTACTCAGTGCATTCTGTGGTCTTTTAAAAACTTTTCGTTAGTTTAATTTTATGCAGAATTCGCCATAATTTATTACCAATAGCATTTTTTTTAGTAGCAGTTTTCAATTTCCCACTTGTTTTTCGTTATGATAAAGCAGTGTGATATTTATTGGTTTTTGTTTTTTGGAATTTCAGATGAATTTTCCTGTTGATATTTCATCTTTATTTTTGTCTCTACTTAGATCTTTTTATCTTTTGATCTTTGATTTTTTGCAAGATGTGATAGCTATACGGAGTTTGCTTTGTTTGTTTTTACAATAATTTATTTTAACATATTGAATACGTTTTAAATTTTATATTCAGACAGACATCTAAATTTTGCATTTTAATAAAATTACTAGAATACATATCTTTCGAAAAAGAATCTTAGAAGTTGGGGTACTGAGTTGTAGGTTAGTAAACAAGTTCCAATTTAATTATAAAAAAGTCGTCCGGTTCCTTGTGTGACCTAGTCAGTTGCAAATACGGCTATTTTTGGTCGTCAACCGGAAGGCTAAATGCAATGTAGAATTATGAGAAATTCCAAAATTTGGGAAGAGTTTGCTTTCACTTTAAGTGTGCAAAAGTTTTATTGGTTTTTAATTTAGTAAAATTATTAAATGCGGGAGGGATTTCGAAATGATTTAGCTCCTTGATATGCAAGAGCATATGTATGAAGAAGTCTCTTGTTTAAATCATGTTGCGAATACGTCTAATGAATTAAGTGGTGGAAAAAGTATTTAATAAATATGATTATCTGAAATCTTTTTTGGTTAAGTTTTTCGAAACTTTCCATCCCAAATTTGAAATATCTCTTCATTTTCTTAGAAGATTTTTTCAGGATTTTTTGATTTATTTTAAAAAAAAAAACATTTTTTTAATAATAATTACTCAAAATTCGTTCTCTGTTATTGCTATTTGTACTACAGCAATCAACCTATGTATAGTTAATTTGTTCTATTCTCGGCCTATTGATGAAAGTTTCCATGTAGGAGATTGTAACAACATATACCTTTTCAGCCTTAGCATCTCTAAGCAACTTTAGCTAAAAAATTTTGAATTCACTGATGGCACAAATGTTGCGCTATTTTATAAATATATTTAACAAAATTGAATGAGGAACTTACGTGAAATAGTGCAGCATTTTTTATGAATAATGATAGATCTCAGAATGGTATAACGATTTTACGTACGTTGTCAGACATCAGTTCTTCCTTTTATTCACGTGAAAACTAAGGAAATATTTGATAGAGAAATCATTTAAAGAAATGGAATTTATATAAGTAAAATAAACTTTATTTCGAATTTAATTGTGGAAATTTTTGATGTTTGTATTTTTTTAGATATTATCTCGATTGTAGAAGGCAACAAATAATCATAAAGGGAGTTTTAGTTCAGGGGGTAAACAACTTGAAGAGCTTCGTTCGTGATGTTATTGTTTTTACATTATAGATGTTTGTGCTATCGTTATATCATTCATGGCTGTGGTAATTGTTGTGAGGATTTTCACCAAAAAATCTTCATGAAATATACAAATTTTTGCTTTTGTAGTTCAATAAAAAAATATTCATATATGTTAAAAAGATTCGTGCAGAAAATTGCAACAAGCAAAGAAAACGGGTGAAAAGGAGTGAACGACAGTATTTATCGTTAACTGTCTTTGCGGTTGTCGTTCAAATTATGTCTTGCACCAGTCTTTCTTATGTTACAGGATGAGTTTTTTAGTTTTTCAGAAAAATATTTTATAATTCGGCACTTCGTCATTGTATGGTGCAGAAATTAGGATGACTTTTTGTATAAATTGCGGGAAAATTGAGTAAGCTCTCGAGTTAAGTTGAGCTATTGCATTTAAATGTCTATTTTATTTTATTTCCAAAACTGAAATTACAGTGAATGATCGAGAATTTATAAAAGCAGTGTAAAAGTTTGAATAATTTTGTTATATAAATTTCTCTTGCAATGTATATTACTCGTCACTTCCTTATCTCAGTATTTTCTGTATACATTAGATAACACATCGATTATGTCAGTATAATTGTAATGCGGTAATATCGAGATATCACAAATTGCAAATACTAAGTTATCTTTTTTTATTACAAATTCTATTGAACATGAACGTAAAATATTGAAATACAATTCTTAATTTCTTTTTACAATATGATATTTCGAGTATTCAATATTCTTATAATATTGATGTCCAAATTATCAGTATTATCTTTCGCTTCCTGTTATTTATATTCATTTTAATAATTCCTTCTAAGTAGTCCGAAATCGTTGAACAATTTGATAACTATGCTTTACAAAACTTATCCAAAAAAAATTTAATGCGAAATGTATTATGAAGATTGAAGAGACAAAATTTAGATAAAAAATTAATTCATTATTGAAATATTCTGAAATAAAAGGAAATCTCGTAGCAAACATTTTGCGTTTGTTTGTTATTACGCTATATGTGTTTTATAAATTCTAAGAAATTCGGTTAACTGAATAAGCAATCTGGAAAATATCCCAAGTTTTCAACTTTTGTTGACAAAAAAAATATATCAATGAATTTGTATTTTATGTTGCACTAGGTTTAGGAAATAAAAGTTTAATCTTTAATTTTAAAAATAAACAAAACTTTTCCTGTGTTTAATGTATAATTTCATTCATTTTTCCCATTCAGCACGGAAAGTGTTTTTATTCCATAAATTGAAGCGTATACTCCTCATCCTCAATTTCTCTGCAACAATTCCATATCGAATCATTTCCATCAGCTAATATAATTTCTTCAGTGCCGAAAATGAAGCATGATGTACAAGCAGTATCAGCACTTCGTTTTAGCATTCATCATTTCTTTGGATATTGTGAAGAGGATGAAATCAAAAGAGAATTTCAAGAAGTAAGTAATCAAATTCGATTTAAATTTTTTCGAAAATTTTTTTGCAAATTGCACATCGAAGGATGAAAAGTGATATCCAGTGGTCGAAGACTTAAGTTTAAATCGAATTTGCATATCACTCTGTTATGGTGATAATCATACTTCTTCAAAAAAAAAGCTTCATCTTACGAAGCTTACGAAGCTTCATCCTTTGTTTTTGTTCGTTTTTAGTTTTTTTTTTAATTTTTGTTCGCTTTAGTTTAGCTTATATTTAATTAATTGATTTTTTGAATCAACAAAAAATTTCAAAGTCAACATTCGAATAATCAAACATTTCCATAGTGATAAATACAATCCGGACCACGATCATGATCAAGTGATATCAATCAAGGATCAAAACTGCCACAAGTTTGATTATCATTTCCTCATCGATTCATTTTGCATTATTCTTTCATATCTCATCTCCATATTATCGCATTCTATTTCCCTAACTGCTACTTATAAGTTAATTCGAATTCATAAAAGCAGACTTCATCATCATTAATAATAATTATATTGTGAAGCAATGGATTTCTCCATAACAGATTGAAGTTTTCTTGGAATCAATCTTTTTTTTTCTAAATTAATTCATTTCTAACATTTCTCAGTCCCATAATCAAACAATTCAAATAATTTTCATATGGTAATGTGAACTGTATTTTCATTGAATTTTCTAAAGACATTCAAAAGTTTCAAAAAGTTTAAGTTACATTCTTAACTCTTATGGTTTTTACCTGGAGATGTAATAAGATAATCATAGAGGTAATGCGAACGATATATTTGGTGATAGTTATCGAATTCTCTCGCAAAAGAAATTTTCACTATCCAATCAATATTCAAGTCATAACTGTTTTAGATAATTGCGTCGGTAAGGAAGAAACAGAAATAGATGAACGGGAAAGGCAAGAACGATTTTTTTTCCACATGGAATCCGGAAAGTGATGTTATTGGAAGGGTGCTTTCCAATCGGATCAATTATTTAAAGGAACAAATCGTTAGTTCCATCAAAGTTCATTTGAGAGCTGCAATATTGCTTGTTAGCGACATGCTAATTAGAAGAAATTTTGCAAACTTCATTTTTCATAAGATTTAACATTAAGTACAATTTTCTTTTTCTTTTAAGTGAAATATTAAAGACTGAAGGAGTTAATGAACAATTAAATAATCAGTTACGGATAAATGTAGCGGAAAGATTTTAATCTTCTTACGATATCTTCCGTTTCTTCCTTTCTTTTCAGGAGACATTAGAAATTGAACAAATGACTATGAGTAATGAAAGTGGTGCTTACCGAAATCAAAAGGTATGTTTTATCATAACTGATTACCTTTTTCTATTTTTTTTGAATGATATGATTGCAATCTGATTAGGCAATAGCATTGGCAAGGAGTGAAATCGGTTCCCTAAGTGGTATATTGGAAGTGTATCTGTCCGAAATGGAGGATAGAAAAAAAGCTTGGATTGAGCAGAGACAGGTTTAATTTGTCCAATTCTTTTTTTATTTGGAAAATTTTTTGTGAATGAAAAAAAATGATATTTGTTTGGAAACATTTCAATGATAAAATAAATTCTCACAATTAAATTATCTCATTATTGATTCTAATGGAAATGATATCATATATGACATTGTTATTTTATCATTTTCCAAATATTTATTTTAAATAAACTTAAAAATGAGTAACTCTTTGTTATCATTATATAGAAAAATATAAATGATAAAATGAAATTAACAATGCGGAAAGATAATTCGATGAAAACCGTGCTAATTTTGCAGAAAAAACAGGTGCAGCTTACAGAAAAAGTGGCAATTTTACTCCAATACAAGCAAATTATCGCTAACACGCAAATTCCCGAGATAAATGCTTCACTTCGAGCTGGGACGAATGGTGCTATTGTGTGTTTCAGTCATTCTGCTTGGTTGAAACAGAAAGTATTTTTACAAGAAATAGCAGAATTTAATTCTCTCTTTGTTGCAATTTTATTAATCAGTTACCATAAAATTTTGTTAACAGAAATTAAACGGACAAGAACTTACACTTTTGAATTCGCTAAATGAAATAATTAATCCGACGATATATTCTTACGAGAAGAAAAGAGCTCACTGTAAGAAACTACAAATTTCCGTGGAACAGGGAATGAGAATCGCAATCGATTCACCTGTTCGTATTGTTGGTCATAACACAGGTAAGTATCTATTAGAATGAATTTAGCAGCTTGTTTTTTATTAGCTTGTAGAGAAGATCGCGCTTATCAGATGAACAAAATAGAGCAAATTTAAAGTGCGGAAGATTTTTGATTATATTTATGATCGTTTTCCATTTCTACTTCATTTTCATGCTTTTTTGTGATATCAAATTGAAAAATCATTTGCAGGCAGTGAAATTAAATGTTTGCTTGATCGTGTTGCCAGCTGTAAATTGTTTTCCAGCATGCCATCTTGGCTGCAAAATGCAATTTTCATTCAACAAATGTCTGCTACTGCTCGAACACGGGTAATTCATGAAAATTAAATAAATTTTAGAAATTTTCAAATCTTATTTTATCTCATTTCAATGCTGAACCTTCTCAAATTCTAGCTAAATTTAGGCTGCAACAAATTCTTCGTGTTTCATTATTGGTGGCGATTCGGATTGTAGTTCTACTAGTGAAAGTAGAGATGACCAAACTGAAAAATCCTAAAGCAATGAATCTTTCACATTATACCGTTAGACATTCGAAAAAGGTTAGGTGATCTTTATTTTACTGGAATGGCTAAACATTTTTAGACAATCTATTGCGATGACTTATCAAAATGAGCTTTGTCACAAAATTATGAAATATGGGAGCTTCTAATGATGATACTCCTAATTAATATTGCATAAAAATTAACTGTAAAACTTCTTAGAAAATTTACGAATGAAATATAAATAGGCATGGTTAGGAAATATAGTGTTTGTCAGGGCTATCATAATGCTAAAGTTCAAAGAAATTTTGTACCAGTTAAGATTGAAAATATATAGCATTTTAAATGGAGCTAAGACTGGAAATTTTTTCAGTATTTATGATAGTTTTCTTTTAACAAAAAAATAGCGATGAAATGTTAAACTCTATTTGTGAGTAAATAGGCCTATCAGCTTTGATTTTTCTCAATTAATAAAGTTTTCTTTTTTTATAGCTGTCTTGAAAATTTGCGGCACTGAGAGGAAATGCAAACGCAATGTAATGAAGTTGACAATTGTTGTCGCAGAAAAAAAATGTCAATTTCGAGACTTCCATTGACATTTCTTCTCTTTACGTTGAATTAATTATTAGCTTTGTGATATGGAAAGTGCAAATTACTATTTAAAATGAATTATATAATGGGGGGAAAAATTTTACTACTTCTTCAAACGAAATACATTGTATTTTTCCTATTAAAAAGTTGATTTATTTGAAGAAAGCTGCTTTTGCAGATTATATTTATCATATTTGAAGTTATTCTGCCTATATTTGATATTTTGAATATTTCATAAATTTTTGCTACATATCTCTTTCTTGTACGGTAAGTTCAAATATAGCTAAATTGGAAAGTTAAGATTGTTAGAATGCACTCGAGAAATTTTAATTGTTGCATAAATTATTTGTCTTTAATGAATTGCTTTCATCTTCCACTTGTTTATATTATTATGTGGATTTGATATTCTAATATAATTTTTTGCAGTTCAAAACAGTCATTGTTTTATGCAATTCATTGATTGTTTATTTTAGAACTTTTGAAAGGAAATTTTTGTGGTTTCAATCATAAAGTAAAAAAATGTTATAATTATGTTCTAAATAGACAAAGGTCTATGATAATATCATTTGGAGGTAAATTATTCTCTCTCTCATATCTATTCAACTTCGTAAGCCTTCTGCTTAAGCCAACTGTAAGCGTCATATTAACTAATCGATCACGTATCGAATCGCGGAGATATATCTCACATCATTTCTTCAAAATCTTCTGTAAACATCAGATGATGAATAAGCAGCTCATTTATCGTCTGATGCTTACAGAAGATTCTGAAGAAACGATGTGAGATATCTCCGCTATGTTTGACTTTCCACCAGCAACTTTCTATTTCCATTTTTATTTTCTCGCCAAGCGGAAAATGAGAGATTAATGAGAAAAATATCACATCCAGCATTAAACAAATTTAGAATTGTACCGATGAAACTGAAATTCATAGCCAATACGGCAGTAAAGCGATCCAATGATTAATCGGTAATATCGATCAACACGTTTTGGTTTCAGTTCTTTGGAAATAATCTTCCAGACCAAAAAAAATGAAAAGTGAGAGTCGACAGTCAGCATCCAATACTTCCAGCATAGAGTTATGAGTCACCGGATTCCCTCGGATTAAATGTTTTCACACTTGCATTATTACATTCTTAGACTCTCTTACCCTTACTCACGTCTTATTTCAGCTTCTGACAAGTTTTTGAATCAAAAGCCTAGAAAAGGTGGAGTTTAGTCAGTCCGAATACTCCATTCTATCCTATTCCATATTTTTAAGTTTAGAAATTTCACAGTAAGGAATGTTGCTCGTGAACATGCAGTTGTTTATAGTTAATCCGGAGAACAATAACTGAATTTTTTTAAGCAGCTATCTGATCGATTACATACCGCTAGATTGGAATAGCTCGAATCAAACAGCTAATGACTGCTCAGTGATGAATCTATAGTCTTGTAGAGGGTAATTGTTCAGTGATGATCTATGATCTCGTAACTGTTCGCTGGTGATCTATGATCTTGTAACTGCAGTGGTGATCTATGATCTTGTAACTGTTCTGTGATGACCAATGATTTTGTGACTGTTTAGTGGTGACCTATGATTTCGTCTGTTCAGAAGTGATTTGTGATTTTGTATGGGACTATCTGAGCTGTTTAGGATAATCTTATAAGGGGTCATTTTTGCTGTTTTAATGCATCATCAACTTACAATTCCGCGTAAAATGATCATTAAAAAGTAAAGATCGTCGTTTATTTAGTGCGTAATCTTACAAGTAAGGGATCATCTTATTTTAGATGATAACAAATTTCAATTCAATATTTGATGAAAAATTTTTCCCAGGAAATAAATATGGGCGCATTCGAATAAGGCGGAAACAGCAACGTTAAAAGTTGCAAAATATATGTTAATTAAGCTGGATCGACCTATACATAACTGTGAGGTCAAATTAGCGGATGAATGCTGATGTCATGAGGAAAATATCAAAAATTATCGCAACAGAGAACGGAAAGTGCATTTTCAGATGGATGAAGGCAAGAAAAGTAACAAAAGAATATATGTTCTCATTGAAAAGATGTAAGCAAAAATTAAAATTTGCAAACATTGAAAAAAACTATCTGTGTTGACTTTTCAGTTGTTTTTGAAATTGCCAATAGATCAAAGAACGTTTTTAAATTTATTTTCCATCTATTTGCATATGATTTCTTTTGCTTCGAATATTTCAATGTAAACTATCCTATAAATAAATTGACTTGTGATGCAATGTATTTCACACCCGAATTCTCTTCCAATAACTTATTTTTTCTGTGCTTTTCAAATTGTTAATTTGATTTAAGAACAATTAGCTGGTCAGAATTTGAGCAACATACGCTTGAGGATGCTAAAGAAGACGCTAACATTGCAGAAAATTCATTGATGAAAATGCGAGCTGAGGATCTTCATCTGCGAGGATGATGCATCATCACACACTTCGTACCATTCTATTTCATTTATTAAAAATTTAATGGTTTGTTTTGAGATTTCAACAAAAAACAACATAAACAACATAAAGTTTAATGAATTCCACCTGAAGTCAAGGTCTTTTTATTTTATTCAATTTATTTTAGGGATAAATATTAAACGTTACTTTGTAAAGAAATTTTACAGTTTTCAATGCCATCACGGTGCAAATTCCGAATATTTCAGAAAAATCCTAAACGGTTTTCTCATGAAAAATTGATTAACCTTGCTAATATTCATTTCTCATTTGTTTTTAATTTATGTTCATAATTTTTCGCTCGCAAAGTTTAAGGAATAAATAATAAAAGCGCTTTTTTTTCGATTTTCTTTAAAATAAACCATCATAGTATGTTCCAACAATCTTTTTTTTTGCACAATTCAATAGCATAACTTTCTATTCTCAATGAAATTTTCAATTTTGTGCCAAATTTTATCCTTTACAATTAATTCTTTCTCTCATTTATGATTATATTTTCTGATCAATAATTAGGTGCTCTCTATTCCTCATTAATAAAAATTTTGATTATTAAATAGTTAAGATAGTATTGCTTTACAATTTAACGTTCTTTAGCATTATTCGGAATTTCTATTTTAATAAAATATTAAAATCTTATTTCTTTCATTTTGAAAAGATCAAAAAGTTATTTGTACAAGTTAAATCAATATTTTTTTGTCGGAATTTGACCTTATCGAAATTACTGAATGTTACGTCATATCGATCTGATTCTGAAATGCAAAAAATAACAGCGAAAAAATACGACTGTGCCTATGGTCATGTCATAGAAATCATTTTTTATTGCAATGTTAAGGTTGATTTCCTGTTGATTTTTTGGTTAGATCTTAAGATAAGTTTAAAACACATTAAAATGAAGTTTTATTCAAACCCTAGCAAGTGAAAAAATTCAAGGGAAAAAAGCACACTGTGATAATGTTAATTATATCTATTTGCACTGATATGTTAATCTCATTTTATTTTCAAAAGTGAAATTTTGATCCATAAATCGTATGAGAATAAGTTATATTTAATGATGAAGTGCAAAGCAATTTTTATTATACTCAAGTTGAAGATTTGAATAGTTATCAATTTATGAATAGTATTTTGGGAAAGAGTGTTTCAGCAACTTTTATGTTATATTTATGCTAATCCATCATTTAATATAACTTATTCTCATACCTTTCTTTCCTTAACTTCTGTATCCAATAATTACTTGTGATTGTGGAAAGCAATCAAATTTTATTTAATAGCAAATATAAATGATAATACTCCAAATGAATTCACACACTTAAGGAATGCTTTTCTTGATAAATAAATTATGTGAAGGTATCTTTAATTTCCTGAATCCTTCATAGCTTAAATTTTATCTGTGCTGAAAAGGTCATTTCTCTTTGTGCACAAACTTTGCTACCTGTCTTTAAATGTGGCGACAAATGAAACAAACAAAAGAACGAGAAGAAATTTCTCTTCCTCTATGGAAACTTATTGGATCGAGAACATTTCATATCAGAAAGTGAAATGCAAAATAATTGTTTTCATAGTTCAACACAATCATGGGCTCTATTTACTGTAATTAATTTAGTATTATCTAAAAGAAACCTTCAAGGACACATTCAAAAAATCGACGCAGAAATTCCAAATTTCCTTGAATAATTTTAAATGTTTCGTAAACTTATAATTTTAGATGAGCTTTTCTGCCAACTTCATCATTTCTTTTCTGCTTCTTAAATTTGTCATTAAGGAAAAATGGAAGAAATATTAGGGAATTTGGAAATTTTTTTCCGAGTGATGAAAGGTAAAATTTATCGGTGAGTGCGTTTTGATTAGCATGTTTGATATATCGACATTTTGGTGACAGAGGAATTTTTGGCTAAATTAATAAACAATTGATAATCTAAATTAGGAAGGTGATATAAAAGTTGATGTAAGAGTTCATTTTTTTGGTTCGTCAAAAATGTGACACTACTAGAACAAGCACTATGAAAAAATAGGAAAAGTAATTAATTGCCTGTTAGAAGAGATTTTTTTGTTGTTAAATAATTGAAAACTTAAAATTTTTAATTTTTTGATTTTTTTTGGACATTGATAAAGTAACTAATTTATCTATCTTAGGATTTGTATGAAAACAGTAAAGAATAAAAATTTAAGCGAATAAAATGAATTAAGCTATCATTTCATTAAAGCTTTATTCATGACGGCTACTGTTACAGTTCCAATGTCGTTCTAGTAATAGTCAATTTTAGCTTCGAAATTTCTTAGAATTGTCACTGATAAAAATATGCTATGTGAAGGCTTTAATAATTGCACAATTTTGGATGAATAAAATTTTAGATTATTTTAATTAATTTAATTCAGGATTCGATTTGTTTTGTCAACTGTTTATTTCAATAATTATCAGTCCCGGAAATTCGACGAGACAAATACCAATAAGGCCATTAACATATTATGTAAATGTATATGAAAGCAATTTTCCTTTTATCTAATTGAAAAATCTTTGCAATATCTACTACTATCTTCAAATCATGCGCTCGTTTACGTTATTTGTAGGGCAGATCTTTCACCGATCAATGTGTGGTGCATTATTCACCTAATTTTGCATATATTATATGAATATTTTAGGAAAAAAAATCCTAAATTTCTAATTTCTGAATGCGTTTGATTATCACTAACCTTTTTTTTTAATTTCTTATTTAGAAAAAAGAATTCGGTATTTTGTTTTCATCAAACAAAATATATTTATGTTTGAAAGAAGCTTACTAAGATTAAAATTAATTTAGCCCTAATTTCAACAATAATCGAATCACTTAGTTCTGCTAAATTTTCCATTTCTTAAGTTATGTTTTGAATAATTACACATTATGAATTACTTTAAATTCCATGTTTTGAAATATCTTACCCGAAAAGAAGATACGAGACTAATTTACAGGAATATTTTCCAATAAATTATGATTAAAAATAATTTTACAATTTCAAGGAAGCACTTTATTGTAATTAAATTTTGCAAGTTTTTGATAGTATCTGATTATAGTGACTTTCATATAAGTTTTCAGACTCAGTTTTCCAGTGGACAGTGATCATCGATCACGGATTCATTCTCTTATTTGCTAAATTTACTGAGATCTTTTGAAGAAATTGAATAGAGTTGCACGTTTATCAAATCGTTTTTCTTTCGGACAGCTTTTCCGGGGATGTTTTTTTTTGAAAAAAAAAGCTCTATATAAGTTGCTTGAAGTATGATCACTTAAGGTAAATATATTTCTTTCGGAATGATTTAGTGATTCTAATTAAAATCTACTTCTAATTGATAACAATCATTTGGCAGATATTTTAATTAAAAATAAAGGCAGGCACATGCATGTACATTAAATACATACATATTTATACACATAAGCATAAATGTACATGCATGCATGACATTAATGTTATGTGATATACAGAGAGGCACATGCATGCATGCATGCATGCATCTTTACTTGTGTTGATATTTTAGAAAGGTTTAATTCACCTTCCTAAAATGATTTCCCACCAGTATCTGTCAAACAACAAATTGCATTCTTCGATCTCTTTGAGAGATATCTTGTCACCATCTCTTTTCTAACTTTCGCAATGATCGTGACCTGTTGAACGATATTTAAATGTTCAGAAAAGAGAAATGAAACTTTCCACTGTTTCATCTTATCTATTTCATTGATTAATTTTCATTATTAATCTCTAATTTTAACATTCCATTTCATTGTTATGTTTAGTTTTCAGCTTTTGTACAGATTAATGATTATTTGATCTTTCGAGTTGAAATATGAGAAATGTATGAGTCTAGAATTTATGGTGATTATTTCCAGCAGGTATAAAAACGACTAGATTAATTGAGATGATTAAGCATTATGTCATTTTCTTCTCAATAGTAATAAAAGAGTAAATTAAACATCTTTGAGTGTTTCTATCTGAATATTATTACTAATTATTGATATTGAATATTATTAACTTTAAAAAGTTAATCACATTTCACATATATTTATAGCTTGCAATATGTGAAAAAATTGGACTGTTTTGTGTTATCTATGTATGGTCAAAATATGAGATAATTTTTCAAAATTTAGTTTAAATTAATTCTCGTCGGTGCACATATAATTTCTTAGAAGTGAAATATTCTCTTTCCGATAGTTTCTTAATATCATTGCCAATTATTTTTCTTCATTTAGAGAGAAGAATTTGATGGAGTAAAATTGAATTCATGCAAATGACCTCTTCTTCATGCGGCCTTTAAATGCAATAATAGTTATTGCGAACCTCATAAATTTAGTTTTCCAATTAGAGAAAAAGTAACCATTTTTTTCATAATTGATAATATTTCGTAATCGCTTATGATATCACTCGGGAAGGGACCGAGAAAAAAGAAGAATAGATTTATGTAGGATATACTAGCCAGAACTCTCCTCTTCTCATCCTTCATTTGTTTTTTTTTGAGATTCTCAAATATGCAGTTTTATAATTGATCATATTAACAAATAATATTGTCTGGGCTTTTCACTTATTGGTAAGTTCGATTTTTTTTCTGACAAATAATACTCTCGACTTATTGGCAAATCAAAAGTTACACTTAAATAACTTGAATGTTATAAAGGTGTGAAATATATCAAAGTGATGTTAGCATTTCTGATTAACAATGTTAACTCTCGCAAATGCTATTCAAAATTATATGGACTTTTAAATAATTCAACACATTTAAACTTACTGTTCTTGGACTATTTGGTTATTTATAAAAAAAAATGATAAGATATGATGATACAGTGATGATTCATTCTTGATTTTTTTCAGCAAAACTGCTTTGTATAATTCAAGACAGCGTGGTAGCATTTAATGTTTAATGCTTCATATTTGCAATAATAAATTATGATATTTGATTAACAATTGCATGGAAGTGTTCAGATTGAGCCTTTCATTTCATATATTTCTTTTAAAATGTTAAACAATAAAATGAAAAAATTCTTACAGCTAAAAAACGAAAAGAAAATTTGGAGACAAATTAGGTCATCATGCAAATTCATCTCCGCTACATATCGACAGGTGGAAGTTTGTGTGATCGTACTAAACATCTTTTCGAACTCTTCAAAGAGCTTGAAATTTTTTGCGAATTTATATTAGTTTTAACGGATACATTCTTTTCAAGAAAGAAAAAGGAAGAAAGTATACGCAAATATTTCAGCGCATTAAAACCAATTGATCCAAAAATACCTCTTCTCGAACAATTACAATCCTCACTGAAATTAAACTTCATTCCATCTGAACATTCTTCAATTCATTTCTATTATTATTTATTTGTCATTTGAGGGCAAACATTTTTTTTGTTAATAATTGTTATTTAGTATGGTACCTGTTTATGGTACCGCTGCTGTAGTCCAATCAAATTGTTCACATACTAAACTGTTGCAAATTAATATAAAATATTTGATATTATCTAAATTCATCTGATTTCTATTGACTTTTTTTCTTCAACAGTTTTAAAGAAAGTTTTTTTCTCTTAAATATTCGAAAATGAGATTTTTTGATAAATGCATTTTTAGTTTGCATACCAAAACAGGTAATTTATTTTCTTCAGAATTATTTTTCCTCTCTTCCCATGTAAAAGTGTAAAAAATGTCAATAATTGCTTGAGAATGATGATGACAATTCCCTGTCAAGCATTGAAGCAGCAACAGGTGGCAATTTTTGGATGATTCTTTTCCATGACATTTACCATTCGTTCTTTTTTTAGGTATAATTATGAAAGGCCTACCATTTAGTGGTGAAGTTAAAAAACTGGCTATGCATCTACAAATTTCAAATCATTTTTCACTCTTTCCGAAATCTTTTTATAAAAATAAATCGATATTAAATTTTCCCGATGCAAGAATGCACTACTATTACATCCGATCAATACTACTCGGATTATTTGGTGCTCTCAAAGGCATCATAAGCCAGCAATGGCTTAATGTCAAAAGTTCTTTTTTAATAGTAAAGTAATTTTTTAATTCATTGGCTATTGGTCTTCCTAAAGTCGCAATCTGTTTTGAAAGATGAAACAAATGATAAGAGAGATGATTAATTGCATTAAATTTCTTCATTTCACTATTGGTTTCTACACTTTTAAGAGTGAAAGGATCATTAATACTTTGTGTTAGAATATGTATAAATCGATTACTTGCAAATTTTTAACTTTTACCATTAACTGCAAAATCTGAAAAAAAATTTTTTTTCGTAAACCAAATGTTTCTCCCTAATGTTTTTAAAAATTCACCTCAAAATAATTTTCGAGCATTTTCTTTCAAAATAATTATATTACTAATAGTTTGATTAAACAAAATATTTTAACATTTCAGAAGGGCTAAAATTATGTTTCAACTCTCTAATCAAATCATTCCATTAATCTTTGCTACAATGATAACAATAAATTTCTTTTACTCCATCTTTTACTGATGAAATTTGTAGAAATTTTTCAAACCAAGAAAACAGTTTATCTTTTTCACTGCAAATATATTCAGTTGTTACATCCGATAAAATTAACTGTTAAAAAGAATTGAATAGGGAAATAAGGAAGAATTAGTTTGCTCGTATTTGATCAATTATCATTTGAATCATTTCAGATCATTCAGCTAAATAAGCCTTGATGCCATGCCTAGCTATGGAAAAGGTCCTATGAAACAGAGGACGGAAGAGATCGGTAATATTAATGATTTTCCGGATTATATTCTTTTCAGCAGTCAAAGCTCATATCATCGGCATATGTGCTTACAGGAAATCGTATTGAATCACTTTTTTTCAACAGAAATTTAAATGATATTTTTGGCATTCAATAAGCATTATAAATTGCCATATTTGAATATTTTGTTCTTCTTAAATTTTATTTTTTTTTCTAAACTATTTTCTTGATTTGATCACAACATACCTTGAAAAAGAATACTTTTCAATTAATCTGTACGTAACAATTGACTAACCTTTACTCCATTAAAATAACAATAACTCATAACGTAAGTAATGTTGGATAAACAACAAGCAAATAAAAAGTTGTCAAATTCGAATAATGATAAATACATTTTGCAAAGTGCAAACATTTTCGTTTTATTTTGTAAATCGTTTTTATTTGGACATTTCAACGATGACACAAAGTTTTTTCACAAAATTCATTTTAAGCATTTTAATTTTCAAACATGAAATAGAATAAAAATTATTAATTCTCTTTTTTTAAATTGAGTTTATTATATTAATTAGCAAGATGTTACATGTTAGTTTATTTAAGTACCGGCTATGTACTCTCTTCATTGCTTTCTTTAAAGGTGTTTGAAGAGAGAGAGAGAGAATTTGCTACGTTTTACTATCACATTGATCATTTTTAAACTGAACTTCACGAATTTAGTTGTGAGTTTGCACTAATAAAATTACTTTGGATATAAATAACATCATAATTTTGCAATATTACTGTTTGTTTGTTTTTTTTTCTTTCCTTCTTTGCAATCTTCTGCTTTTTTTTAAATTGAAAATCCAAAACGCTATTAATTTAAGAATCAATTTTGATAATTTAGAGTGATATTGAAATGTGCGCATTAATAGTTTTACTTTTATAAATTATAATTTCGTTCGAATGAGTTATAAAGTAGAGTTTTTTCAAAAAAGAAAAAGAAAAAGTTGGCTATTTGCTTAATATTATTAATATTTCAGTAGGTCTAATCAGATTTAATAACACTTGAAAATATTTAACCGTTGCTTCGATTTCGTATTAACTTTTCCTATAGGTTTCAAATGGTTAGAAAGTCACAAACTGCTTTTGAATTTTGACGTAATTCTTATTGTCTTGTTATTATGATAATGAAAAAAAAATCATTTATAAACAAATGAATGAAAGACTGAAATACTTATCTGAAAATTTAATTGATAACATGATCTAAAAAATGTGAAGTAGTCTGCTCGCGTTATTATGATAAAATTTTGATTCATAGAAGCTTGTTCAAATGAATACTTTTTCTGACACACAGATTTCATGAATTTCATGAAATTTCGAGCATGAATCATTTATGAACAAACAAATGGAAGACTAAAGTACTTATTTGAAAATCTAATTGATAATATAATCTAAAATATGTAAAGTAGTCTACCCGCATATTATTAATTATAACATTACGTTAAATTGATAAATTTGTACAAATTTACACAGAATCAAATTCATAGCAATTAGAATCAATAACCGGCAAGCGAGTATCTCAAAAATTGAAATTTAAAAAGACGCCCAAAGCCCTAAACTATAAAAAAAACAAAAGCAATTGGCACTAATGGCGAGATTTTTTTTCTTTTTTAAGATACGAAGCAGTTTGCATCAATATTGAAGATATTGAAGAGAGAATGTGTTGACGAAAGTAATAAATTACTGAGAATTTTTTCTTGCCCTCAACCTAAATCTCTTTCAGTTGTCACTCAGTTAGTTAGCTAATCATTACAGTTGGACCAATCATCGATAATCCAATTGATAATTGCTATTTCCAATTGGAAAAACAATTTTTCATTCAAAAAAAAACTAAAAAAAGGAGCATCTTTAACTTTTTTTTGAAATTTTATCTTTGTTAAAAATCACTATATCATTTTTGCCACTAATTTTTGTTTTTTTTTTCTCCTTATTGCTCTCATCTCTCTCTCTCTCTCTCTCTCTCTCTCTCTCTCTCNNNCTCTCTCTCTCTCTCTCTCTCTCTCTCTCTCTCTCTCCGTATATATATTACATTTTTTGTTAGCTACAAACCCCCGTGCACTAGACTAAACTAAATGATAGTTCCATTTTGACATTTACAATTTTGATTTGATCTGTTCATTTAAATTTATCGATAATTTTTCCCAACCATCAATCCTAATTTTTTGTAAAAATTGAATTGAATCTTCTAAGATAAATGGTAATTTTAGATTTATTGATAAGTTAATTTAATTAATTTCCGATTTGAATATAAAGAAGAGAAGTTTAATTTGGTGTAAATAAACTAAAAGTTCAATATAAATAATTAGTATAACAAAGATGTTATTGTGATTTACGTGAAATTTTATTTACAGTTAAAATAGAAGTGATGGAAAGAAAGAATTGCAATAAATGAAGTGATTTGACAAATTGAAAATTAATGGAAGATGGCGTTACTGAAAAATATGCTTCAAACTGAATCTTTGTACAGTAATCTCTCAATTTAAATTCAAATTTAATTAACAAAACTGAAGTGTAATTTTGATAAATTTCTAAATTGTTATCAGCGATCTATTTGTAGTCATTATAAATTTTGATTTAAATTATCAAATTTGGAGAAATTGAAATAGAACTGAATTTAAAACTAAAACTGATTGCAATTCCATTCATGATGTTAGTGGCGTAATAGTATGATTGCATGATTGGAGGTCACTATTCATTCTATTCTTTTTTAAATGCATTTTAAATTTCCTTATAAATATTCATAATGTATTTTTAAAAGTATACAATAGAAATTGAAAGATACTGAGTGCTTTTGTCATAAAATGCTAATGTTTATAGGAGTATGCTGTGATCATTTGTTGAAATGTATGCGTATATTTTGGTGTGCAGAATACAATTTTGAAATGTATTCTTAAATGTAAAAAAAAATAGTGAATAATGACAAAACAAATGCGCTTATCTACTCTGCTCAAAGCTTCTGTATTCTTCTGTACTCTGCTATTTTTAATCAACACCTAAATAATTAGCTTATCGTTCCCAGATATATCTAAGCGTGCACTTTTTTAAAATCTTATTTAGATCTTGAAAAAAAAAAAACTGTTAAAATAACTTCTTGCATATTCCATTAATATCGGATTTCCATATCATTTATATTCAATGATTTTTCAGTGATTTACCAGAAATTCTCAAATTTTTTAAATTTGGTCCAAAATTTCATATTTGTTTTGAAGAATTCTAAGTTTTGCTTAAATAATTTAGAATCCTAAGCAATGACTCCTTTAAAATGATTTCATTTCATTTGAAATAATTTGTTTATATTATATTACTGTGAATTGATCTATTCATCAATTAATATTTTAACAATATTTCATCGCTATGCATATTAGAAAATAAAATAAAAGTGTCAGGAAAAATATATGTTTTGTTATTAAATTTATATGATTAATAATTAACAAATTCTAAATTTTGCTTTAAATAATTTTGCGCTAATTCTATTATTAAATTGAGCTGAACGCATAATTGGTCTTTTGTAAATTAGATCAGATTGCAAGACTTGAAAATAATTTGTTAAGCAAATACTCATTGTCAAATAACAGTTGTTGAATTGAATTGAAAAATAAAATATGATTGAAATTATCAAAATATTTTGCAGATTTTTTTGCTCGATTATGCTCGATGCTATGCTATCGGCCAATAAGCGATAATGATTGACCGATACCGCCTTAACGGTGCCCATTTGGCGACAAATTCTCATTCATTGCAATTTTTAAAAAAATTACTTATTTACTCATCTATGCTATTCCTCCTTTTGATATTTTACACTTTTGCACTATTTATCAGTTTTATCAATTCATGCGGTCATGTATGTCATCAGTACAAACACCTCTGAATCATATCACACAAATCTTTGCGTCTATTAATAGCTCATTTCATTTCATTTCACATATTTTTCATTCGATGATTAATTCATTTGTTAGCAATTAATTGAATTTTCTAATTATAAAATTGAAAGTAAATGCTGTAATCCCAATTTATATATTTATAATTAAAAATAAAATAAACGTTTTATGAAGTAACGGTAAAAAAAGTTCCATTTTGTTCCTCCAAAGTTTTAATTGAATGCTTATCTTCTTGGTGAAACATTATACCGTCTCTAATAAATAACGAAAATATGCAATTTTATAATTCAAATTGTGTGTGTGTGTGTGTGTGTGTGTGTGTGTGTGTGTGTGTGTGTGTGTGTGTGTGTGTGTCCGTCTCTCTGTATGGATTTGTATTTGTACAGAAAGCTAATTTCGAGGAGAAATTAATTTCGGAAATGTGGCATTTTATGAAAAAAGAAAAATAGTGAAATAATACTGGTAACGAGTTTTTTTTTTCATCACTTTCATCCAATCCGAAAATTTCTTTATGTTATTATTTCTTTCCTTAGTTTTATTTCCATTTTTTTTTTTTGAAAGGCGGCACTAAAAGAAAAAGAAAGCTATTTGTGTTTGTGTTACCGCAAAGGAAACTAATTTTGTCGCACATTTTTAAATTTATCTTTATTATAGCAGCCGACAGCTATTTACAACAATTATAACAACAACAACACCAACGACAACAATAATTACTACCATTTTACTATTACTATTGCTATTAGAAGTATCAGTTGATAGTGAAAAGCGCAAATGTTACTTATCAAATTCATTCATTATATATCAACTAATCACTGATCGTATTTAAACTTATATTTTACAAGTTCGTTTAAAATAACAGTGGCGAAAAGTAGGCTTTCCCAACATTCCATGCTATCTAAGATCAGTGAAAATGGTGGAGGAAGAAGATTTGGATAATACTTTATTGTTGGAGGAAATTCGACGCTGTCCTGGAAAATATTTCACACAATATATTTATGGTACTTTTTTTGTTTTATTTTTATGCAAAACGAGGGAAATTTTTACGTTTTGCGAAGAACGATGTGTTATTTTAAAATATTTGAATGTGCTATTTTAAAATTTCTACTCTCTTAGAGCAATAAAATTTTCTCATTTTTATGTTCTAATTTAACATTTTGAAATTTACGAATTGTGAATTTATCAAAATTCACTGATTAATGATGCATGATGTATTTTAATAATCTAATATGTATACTTCTTAATAAGGAAAACTTTGTAATGCATTGTCGAAATACTAAATAGTATTATTGAAATTCAGACGAATGTCTAAAATTTATATCATTCTTCCTGTGATTTCTCAGATTCAAATTCCCTCTCAGATACTTTTATTCATATAAAATGAAAGTGTTTTCTATTCACTTAGAGCAAAAAAATTTTTTTCTTATATATCGCTTTGAAATAAAATAGAATATATGATCTTTATTGTTATTGTTGTAGCAACAATAAAGCATCCATGACAAATTTATTTGTACCTTATAAAATTCAAATTTATTGAAATATTAAGCTTTGTGACTATAATGTTATACTAATATTCATTTTCAATCTATTACATACAGTTTACATTGAGATTAAATTAAACTATTCTAAAATTGATTAGTATGAAATGATATGATAGATTTTATGGTGGATACTGTATTGAGTAAGAAATTACAAATTACACATGAAACAGTAAAATTCACCTATAAACTTCATTTCTAACCAAACAAACTCGATATGTACACAATCATTTATTATAAGAAAAAAAAAATTTTGTTTAAGCAAATTAAATGGAAATGGATATTTCGTCTGGCAAAATTAATGTTTAGAGATCATTGATCAGATTTCATAAAATTTGATGACAAATGAAGTTGAAATAAAATGTCAATTTTATTCTTTCCAATGCTTTAACTCAACTTTTTCAAATACAACTAACTATATAATCATTTTCTGCTTTCATCGATAACATACATTACATGTTGACCAGCAGAAGGATGAAATTGTAAAAATTTGCCTTTGATTCAATTTACTCACTACATTTAAGCGTATTTTTAGGATAAAAGTTTCTTTAACAATGATTCGAAATCATAAACATTCTAATATTCTTATCCTTAATAAATACAAAACGAATAGTTGAGATTATTTAAATGATTTTCCCTTTTTTTCTCAAATTAAACACGCAATTCAATTTTCATGAAAAATCAATCGATCGATCAATTGATCAACCAATTAGTTAGTTTAACAAAAGCAGTCGAAACGCGGAACCAATAAATGAACATTTCAGTGTTTTCCCATAGCACTCATTCTCTTATTTCCTGATAAAAAATGTCTAATGTAGTAACAGTAAATAAATAAATGCTGGGAATTAATCAAACATTTTAAAGCAAATATTCGTATTCAATGAAAGGAATAAAGAAACTATAACTATGACAAAAACAAAATATGCCAAAAAAAATTTTTTTTAAGTTATCCAATAATTCAGGGGTGATTTTCCGTCTCATCCGTTTTATGGAACTAATTAATTGATTGATTCATTGCTTGACAATTATAAAAATTGAATGATTGTTCATTTTGAAATATTGTTTTTTAGCTATCATCCTAAAAACGATTTTAAAAAAGAGAGAAAAAGTGAAAAATATTTTGGAGAGACTGTTTCAATAAATGTGCTTTGAATATGATATAGGTTGGAAATTTAATGTTTGTGTGGAAATATATCGTAAACTTTTTCATATGTGTTTGTTTTAGTCGTTTTAATAATATATACTTTTTTCTCGACCTTGATAGTGTTATAATGTTGGTACCGCTTGCAAAAGGTATTGTATGAGCTAGGAAGATAGTCAATGAAATACCACGGAAGGATGGTGAACATTATAGGAATTTACATTTTAGAATTTCACTTATTAATTCTAATACTAGAATATTAGAAATGAATCTATCACAAAATGAATTTTAGCTCCTTGTTTTCAAAAGTGAACAAATCTACCTGCAATTGAATTTTCTTCATTCTCCAGCAAAATTTTCCGTCTTTCTTGACATTTGTATTTTGCTTTGGCAATCAGATGTAAAATTTAATTTAAGAACATATTCATTTGATAAGTCATTAAGTGCTATGTGAAACAGAAATATGTAATAAATGAAGAAAATTTTGTTGGAAAGTGATAAAAATTGAAATTACATATAAAACAGCCAGACAATAATTAACTGTTTGAGAGATGAATTGAAAATCCTATTTATACATCTGTAACATTTCATTTGTTAAATGCTTGAATTAATAAATGAGAATTTAATATGTATTTAAGTTAGTAATATTGATGCAAGTATTTGTAAGATTAAATTTTATTTAAATATAGATCACACCAAAGAAAACCTTATTCATAAGCTATTGAATAATTTTTATGAATAATAAAAATATTCATAGAATTTTATTTTTGATTTCAGAAACGGATACAGTTGGCATAGTTGATTTATTAAATCGATTAATACAAAGTAAAAATGGTTTCGAACTGGCAATTGAATGCCTTTTTTGCTGGCAGGTTTGGTTTCAGTTTCGTCCTTTCTTCTCTCTGCTCATCCTCTGATCTTCAACATAACTAAAGGCTCATTCCATTTCAGTAATTGAAAACAAATAATTTCATCTTAAAAAAGTGAAAATTTAATCAAAAATTATCGATAATTAATGAATTCTAAAGCATATTCAGATGAGATAGCAAGCGTTATTTATAACTTATAGGTAGTTAAAGATATGAATTTATCAATTTACCACTTATCAAATGTACATTCAAAAACTCATAATATCAAAGATATCTTTTTTAAAGTATAAAGCGACTAAGTTTTAATTATATTAGCTTCTTTAGAAAATGTAATTTCTTCATGTGTTTCGGATTTGATCAAAAAATACAATAAAAATTTCATTTCGTATGCACTCATATATTTTCCAATGAGCCTAATTATTGAAATTCACAGAGTATTATTTGAGATCTCTCAGATCGCACCGGATGGATGGTTACAGTATTTGGAAATTTTAGGATCTAATTGGTGCAAGTTATTGTTTGGAACCAATTTCAACTGAACTTCAACAAACTGAAAGAGCACAAATCATATGCTTATGCTTGAAATTTCTCAATCGTTTATTGGAATACTCACCAAATGCTATAGCTCGGATACGTATCGATCACGAATTGAAAGGTTAATTTTTAAAAAAGTAATTTTTAATTTTTTTTTGAAAGGTTGACTTTCATTAAAAAATTTTTCTCTGAAATGTTGATTTTTTATAAAAAAATTTTTCATTTTTCCCAAAAAATCCTTTATTCAACAGTTAGCAAGCAGAACGGGTAATTATATAATCAATTTTTTCTGACTTTTTTTTTTCATAATTTAAAATCAGGGACAAAAGAAAATTAATTTAAGATTGAAAATGTAATAAAGAGATTTGTTTTGTTTAATGGTCTGGAATTTCCCAAAATTTTATCATATTGAGTTAACCTTTCTCCTAAGTTAATATTCAATGGGAAATGAGAGGAATGATAAGTATTAATCGTTCCTTCATAGTGGTAATGATAACACATGCTATCCAGATGACCTGTTGAGTTCCAAATACTATTATGATTATTTCATTATTCTATAAATCTCGATCTCAATGTATTCTTTTCTCTCCTCCTCTCGGAAATTTTCTCAAAGAATAACAAACAAATATTGACATTGAAACAATGGTAAAATCAACTGATAGAAAAATTGGAATGTTATTTGATAATAAAGTGAATCTTTCGACGTTTATATTCTGTTTAAAACAAAAAAAAAAGCACTTGGAATAATAATTTATAAAATATGAATTATAAATGAGCGGAATAAATTTTATATAAAAACATAATTATTCATTCAGCCAATTAATCAATCATTCAATTAGTCGATCAAACTAATAGTTCGTGAATTAATTAAAATGAAACAATCAATTATTGCTTGGTCAATCAAACCATTCATTTAGTTGTTAATTATTGTTGAAGGAAATTTACCGAAGAAATTTGCACAATCACATTATTAAACACCACAAAAAGTTCCGTTACAATGTATTTGTATGTTTTGATTTGATTTGTGTAAATCATTGGGTTTTTAAGAGAGATATGTGCGCACTGCGCAATGTTGCTGTTATTCGTTCCTTCCTTCCTTTTCATAGATCACCTCAATAGATCATTTCTCTGTTGATCGTATCTGTCAGTCGGTCAGTCAATCAGTCAATCAATCGTTCAATTCTCACTTAATCTATTCTCAAATCCAATAATGTTTGCATTGTTGATTAGTGTAATTTAAAAATTTCCCATCACTGTTATGATTTAGTCATTATTTTTAAACAAACAAAAGCGGATAGACTTTACACCAAATTTGTTTTATATTTTTTGAATTGATTTTGAAATTAATGGGGATTCACTTCAGCTTTTTTTACTAGAAAAGCTGAATTATCGGGATGGTATTCGATGATTCCTGATGGTATGAGACTTAAGGATTACGTACTACATAGTTCAAATATTTTAATAATGAAAAGGATAAAATGCCATATATAGAACTGGTATGGTCATCCGTTATTGCTTAATGCACTCTCAAGTCAAAATAGTGCTGATGACCCTTAACCTTATCAGAAGTTACGTTATACTATTTATTTCATAGATATTCAAATCAGTTGATCTTATGAAAATAGACAGTAGCTTTAGAGCAATTAGCCTAAATAATGTATAAGTAAGATTTCCTACAAAACTTTGATTGAAGAAATAACGATGTTATGAATTATCATTTTGAGCATAACAAAATGTCTTAAGACTTTGAAAACAAAACTTTTACCTTGCTTTTTGCTTATTACTGATTAATTCATTACCGATTCAATGCTTTAATTTCTTATTGCTTTATTTGAATAATTTAATTACAACATTTTTTGAGTCAAATTTCATTTAACATATAAACCATCTTTCTTTTGCTGTAAATTTATAGCGTTGACGTCAATTCATCCAACATAATCTTATTTCATTATTTATCACATATATCATCTTCATATTATATCTGACGAATAGTATTAAATTATTTACCACATCTCTCCATTATCCTTTAAATCTAAAGGAAGAACTCGTTTATGATTCCCTGTTTACCTCTGATCTTTACAGTAACCATTCAAAAATGATCCGTTAAATTAGAACAAACTTTTATTCTAAAAGATTTACATTAGAGAAGTTTGAGGACCATTCAAATGTGAAACTCATAAATGCGGTCAAGAGTGCATTTCATTTATGTATCTCACTGTCGAAAATTCAACAAATCCTTCCTCCATTCTTTCTAAAATCCTTTGTTATTTCAAATTTGTCTGATGTCCTTCCTCTAATTGCTGTCACTCAGTAAACATTACAATTCATTCTTATTATTTCAATATCGCCTCCAAATTGCTATATGAAAATTTTTCACTCAACGTAAAAATGTGCTTAAAAAATATTAGTTGAAAGTCAAAAAATTTTTATTGCGAAAATTGATAAATGAATGGTATATGGAAGAAAAGCGTGATAGAAGCATAATTGTTATCATTTTCAAAAAAGGATGACTCACTTTAAAACTCTAATTTTTAAACTGAATTTAAAATATCCACTAAAGATTTTGGGCTTTCAATATCTTGAGGGATATATAAAATTTCAATGTTAAGATTTGAAAATTTCCAAAACTTTAAACATTCCCGTCATTTGTAAGCAACAATAAAATTCTCCCATATTTTTCATAATGGGAAAAATACTGGCAAAATACGGATGAGATGAAATTCTTCTATGAATTACAATAAGCTTATTGACTTTGAATACTTTACCAAATTAAATATGATGTTTTAAATAAGATATTTTGATGTTTTAATTTAATTTAAAAAATAATCATTTTGATTGTTCCGTTCCCTTATTCTCAGTCATTTGAATGTTTAATTTCAAGATTTGCTAAATATAAGTTATTTTAATTTAATTTCATAATCATGAAAAGTTGATATATTTTAATGCTAATTTTATACATCAAATATTTTCGTTCCTAAGATCCTTCCACTGATCTTTCCGTTTATATCGACAGCTTTTATTCAAACTTCATACTTGAATTCTTTCTCACTTAGTCATCAATCTTCATCAACACCCGCAAAGTCCGCAAAAAAGACATCACAATCCTTCTCCATATCTTTGTTTAATGCAATTCGTTTTATTGTAAATTTCTATTCTGAGGCATTTATAAATGATATTTTTATTTCTCGATTATACATTTCCATGCGTTTAGGAGAAATGTTTTCAAAATTTAGAAGTATGTTACTTACAAGTTTGAAAAATGCACAAAATGAATTTAATTCATGTTTAAAAGTTCTAATACTAAATTATTTTTCTCCATCATTCATGCCAGAGTTGAGCTGTCGAGAAGTTATATTGTTGTCCTTATACCTATCAGTATTCCTAATCGAGCATTTCAATGAGTAATGTGTTAACTAAATTGAAGCGGAAATGATTCAGTACAAATGGTGTTTTGCATCGTGCATTCTGATTGCTTTTTTTTTGTATGATAACCAGTGATCATTTATGATATGAGTTTACTTATCACTCTATCAGTTCCAATCATCTAATCTGAGCATTTTATGCTTACCTACCATAAATTTCAATTTCAGTTTGCAACAAGAAGAGATGTTCCGAGGAACAGTCAGCATTTTAACGAAGAGTTTTTGAAAGAATGGTATTTTTCCAAACCATTTGTCAAATTCATTGCAATCATATGAAGTTTTTGTTTCGATTTAAACTATTTGGGTTGATTATCCCCTGAAATCTGTCAAGTTATAAAAAAACATAATGTCAAAATTTTTTGACGATTCAAATACAAATAAAATAAATTTAATTTGACAACCGAATTTTTGTCGATTCAATAATAAAATTTTATATAGTGAATTTTAGTGCTCCGAAGTAATTACGTTATATTATGTATTTTATGAATGTGTGGAAAAAGATAACTGCACTACCGATATCACGTCTTTCTACGTTTCTTTCTAGACACAAGAAATTTTGATAACTTTACATATACTATTTTACATTCTATAACTGCCGCATTTGCTACAGTATCCTGAAATGATTCTAATTTTCTGAGATTTCGGAAGATACAAAAACGGATACATCATCGTTTATTCTAATATCTTCCTTATTAGAAAAAGAATCTGTCAAAAAAGGAAAAACATCATTAAACAACCTGCTGAATTTATTTCCATTCATAACTGTGAAAAAGTTTGTAATCCTTTAAGCAAATACAAATGACAACGATTTGTTTATTAAAAAGAGTAAGCATATCGATAGCATTTTTTAGGATTAAAAGCTTAGAATATATAATTTTCCTGAAAAGTAACTTACCAGACATATTCATTATTCCAGCTAATTTCGGATTCTGTTCATTACAATTACTCTCTATCATTTGCTATTTTTTATCGAACTTGAAACCGATTAATGAATTTTGAGTATTTAAATATTTGATTCTGGTGTTTTTTCACGTATTTTCATGCCTCATTCATAAAGCTGCATCATTTTGATGCTAACTATGTGTTTAATTTTTTTTTAATTTTTTATACATTTTAGAAAGTTTAATTTGTCCAAGTAATTTTAATAATATACCAATTTGCGACTATTTTAAACTTCATTGTTAACAACTTTTTTGTCTTTATCATTGAATTTTCATTTTTGTTACACTTTTTGCATTGTAATGTTTGAGAATGACGATTTACGTATGCATTACAGTGACAGAACGGTGTTTATTATTATGTATTAAGCTTAATAACATTTCAATCTTTGCACTTTCCATCTTTGAATGATCAGTGTAAGTTCCGTTAAGTTCACTAATTTTTTTTTTACCTCACGTAACTTCATTCCCGAAGCTGTTTACGAACATTTATATCATTGATAATGATTGTTTATTTATCTTCAAATAATAATATCCGATCCAATTGTACAATTATTTTTATCCTGATTTATTTTATCATCACTCATTATCACGTAGATAACTTATCATTTTGCATCGAAATTTGTTGAAAAAGATATCCACCAAAACATAGATTTATTTTACTTTTTGTTTTTCTCTTTTTCTTTTTATATCCTTTTTCGTTTTTGTTTTTAGCTTCAAAATACGTGAAATGATTGATGAATCTCAGGGTAGGATAATTTATTTGTGAATTTTATTAAAAGCTGGCATACAATTATTTGAATTAAAAATATGAAGAATGTAGCAAGAAAAGAACAAATAATAGCCAACTATTATTTTTCTTAATTGCTAAACTTTATAGATAGTATATTATACTATCTATAAAGTTTAACAGTTAGGAATTCAAAAATACATTTTAATTTATGAATTTTATCTGTTAACATTTTTTTCTTTCAATTTTTATGCACACAAAATTTCCGCTACTTGCATAAATGAAATTTTTTAAATTGAAATTTTATTTTTGTCGATTATAATTCCAATGAATTCCAGTTACTTTGCATGATGTATGACCTTGAATCGCAAGTGTTAATCTTCTTGTCCAAAATATCATACCGCTAAATGGCATCGCCGAATGATAATTGTTTATGCATTCTAATTTGAATAATTTCAGAATTGAACATCGGCGAACGTGTCAACCAAATAAGGTATGTTATTTTACTTATATTTTTATCATTGTTGCTTACTTCTTTAAAGACAATCTTTTTTTCTGACTTCATTAAATTTTGATAGACAAGAATTTGCGAAATGCCTTTTACTATCAATTTGATTTCACACAGTGATATTTTTTTTCACACACTCTATTAGTTTGATCAAAAATGGAAATAGCTTCAAATGTTAAATTAAATCTAATATAAAAATAAGAATCTGTTATATTTTAAGTCGTATAGAAACTTTTTCTGTACCTGCCAATGGGGCGTTCTTTTTTTAAATCAATATATGAATTGAATTGCTTATAATAGAAGTTTTATAATTAGTAAATTGAATTTCCATTAAAAAATTTAATACTAATATCAAAATTATTTTAACTGCCTTTTTTTTAAAAAATTACTTAAAATAACACAAAAGATAAATGAGGAAAAAATTCAATAAATAGGTGATTTCTTTTTTTCTTTTTTCCATTAAGCAATGAAACTCTGTTATCACCATCTTCCGAGTAAGTGTATTAGGTAAATTAATTAAGTATAACGAAATTAAACCTTGTTTTGATTTTACCTCTCCCAAGCCTGTAAAGGACATTTCTAGACCGGTTATCTTTTTTCCATATGAGGAATCAGTAACGATAATTTCCCATTCAACTCTCTGATAATTCTTTGTCATTGTCATCATTTCATATAAATTGCATCTGTTACTATTTCTTCACCAATTCCCATTATTGATAAAACTACAATTTTCATTCCATTTTATCAATTGCTTAATTTCACGTTGGTCTCTCAATTTGGGCAATTCTTCCACCTCTCGCATTACAATACTATTTTTCCTAAATAAATCTTAAATAATAATATTTTCAAATCTGGTCGATTTTTTATTTTCTTCAAAAGCACTCAATCTACTGCTGTAAATAATATTAATTGATGGTACTACAATTAATAAGAATTTCCGGTTTTTGATATTCTCATACGGCATATATCCTTCCCTCATTATCAATCAATCTGTTGGATGAATAAGTAATTCATCTAGTAGATTACAACAAACAGTAATGCTATTTTGTTTTATCAATTAAAATTGATTAATATGCTATTGGAGGGAAAGGTATTCAAATTTTTTGATGAGTTTTTATAATTTCATCACAATTTCTATTTTTTTATAGGAATTTTTTTTATTTTTGAAAGATATACCGTTTCTTCTATAAGTAATGTACGCTTCAATTGGCACCATAAATTCAAATTTATTTAGATTTCATTTTTTTCTCAAGAAATTATTAAAAAACTATTTGCTATAACCTACTCCTCACCGTTCCATCATTTATTTCATTTTTCTAATAATTTTGATCATACGAAACAATAGTCTGGTTAAACAAAATATTTTGATGACTGTTATCTAAATCCTTTATAAAGCAGTACCCGACTTGCAATCGAAAGATGTATGACTTTTTATTCAAATAACGTTCCAAAGAGCAATTTTATCATTTCCAGTTTCCAATAAAAAATATTTTTATCAATATTTGGGTTATAATTAATTAAAGAACCGCTAGGAACGAAGTAAATAACTAAAATCAATATGTTAGCATTTAAGAAACCTCAAAATGTAATAAAACAATTTTTGGAAAAAAATTTGGAAAAAAATCTCTAAAAATTCAGCAATAAATTTATTCAGAAAATATAATATTTGCAAATATAATCTTTTACTCTTTTCCTCCTCCTAATATAAATTCGCATCTAAAAAGATAACTTTAATAAAAGTAATCGATCTGTATTGTAGTATTCTCTCAAAATATACATATACTATACTATTTGTACTTTCCATATACCCTTTAAAGCACACACAAAAGATAGATTTACTTACTAAAAGTAACGCGGGAAAAGCTTATCGGCAAATATTTGCGCATCTTTTCCTTTTGTAGTATGTGTATATCACTCTGCCTATACGATTTATGTCACTTTGATAGATCAGTCCACTGAGTTTGCATTAATCAAAAGAAAAATGCCATCTAAAAGGTATTTGGTTCCTCATGCGTTTTTGTTTCGGTCCTTTATTCTTCTCAATTTTTGAATCTTTGCATTATGGTTTTCTTGAAAGTTCTTTTTTATTCGATTATGTTATTTCAAAAATGGAGTAATTTTGTATGTAAACATAGTTGATTTCAAAAATAGTTCAAGAACTCAATGATAAAGGAGGAGAGAATGATTCATGCAATGATTATATTTGTTATGTGAATCATTTGTACTCTTTTGTCATTATGCTCTTAAACTAACAACACTTTGAATTTCACCTTTCTTTAAAATCAACACTGATTATATTGCTCGTTTTGTCCACTCGTATGAGATTATGTATTACAAAAATTTCTTTTATGTCAGTACATTATATTATATATTATGGAGACTATATTTAGCAAAAATTTTATATTTTCCTGTAAATACTGAAAAATTGAATGATGTTCATCAATTTTTCCATTCTTAGATTTAGTGAAAATGTAATAGTTATGCATGAAATTGCCAATAACTATAATCAGCCAGTAGGCTGCCAAATATAATTAAATACTTAGCTGAGAATAAGAAAACAGTGGCTTATGATTTTGATAATGATATTTTTTCATTCATCTATTGATATAAATTTTTTTTCACTGAAGAACTCCATAAAATTCACAGTTCATACTGCGCACCGAATCTGACGATATTATCCATCAAAACACTTTTTCTAATATTCATCTTCGTAGGCTATTAATAATTTCGACTCTCCGGTTAAGTTTTCACCGATAATCGCAAGGAACATTTTGTCGGCAGATATGAGTGACAATTTTGAAATATATGTTTTATCTCAAGTTGAATTTTGCGAAAGATTTTATAATTTGGAATTAAATTAATGAATTATTTAACATGATCTAAAATAAGTGTTACTAAGTACCAAATTCAATATTGAAGCAAATCAAATGAAATCAATAACTGGTTATTAAATTTCTAAAATTTAAGCTATTCAAAGAATTTTTGAAAAATTGCTTATTGGGTATACAATTGATGATAGGTTTATGCCAACAATTTCAATGTAAAAAAGCGAAGCAAAGCGAAGGAAGGAAAAGAAAAGCACGAAATCATTTTACATAATAGCAGCAAATTTTGGTCGGAAATTTCAATCAAGGCCGAGGTTGGAGAGGTTTGGAGTGAAATTTCAATTTGTTTGTGCAATAAATTGAAATAGCAGGCGTGAAGGATATTCTTTCATATGACGCAATTTGATGAACAACAGAACGAGAAAAAGGAAAAATGGGAGAGTGTAGAATATTAAATTTAAACTTGCAATAAATTTTCATTTTTCTCTTTTCTCTTCAAATAACATAAATAAATAAATAAAATAAATTGAAGAAGTGGGATACAACAGTCTTTTAAAGTGATATCTGCGGAGTTCGAATTTAAGCACGCTTTTAAAATTTCAGTTAAAAAGAAAGCAATAAGATCAGTGGCATTATCTTGTTCATTCTAGAATGATTTGGTGAAAGATATTGGATTATTTTTATTTGTGATGCAAATTACATCTGCTTGATGGCAATCTTATTGCCTCATTTACACGTGAAAACGTTAGTAACGTGGAACGTAACACTGGCGCTGTATGCCATCATCTTCAATTGAATGTGCACATCCGAAAACATCTCCCTGATATTAATGCGAAGAAAAGAAATCATTTTTACACATTCTTTCTGTTTTCGCCTCTCATCTTTTCCTTCCATTTATGCAAACAGTGATGGAAAAAAATATAATGTATTAGAAGTTATTAGTCATCCATATAACTAACCTATGTCTCTTTATACCTCCATATTATAAAGACGATCTCGAATTACTATCTCAAGAATTCTATTGATGCGCTTGATGAACTGTTGATAAATTCCCAAGATTTATATTAATACTGGAATAGATAAATTTGTAGCTTAATGACTTCACCAGAAGTAATTCTTTTGATATAATGCGATTGGACATTTAGCTGTACGTAAAATATTTTAGATTGCCAGTCATAAAATTAGCCAAGTTTAATTTATCTCACTTCTTCAACAAGAACTTTTTGCATATATTTTCATATTACGCTACTTGCTTATTCTAGATTTCGTTTCATTTAGACATATTTACTAAGCCTTAGCCATACCTAAAAGTGATCGCAATAAACAAATAAACATTTTGAAAATGAAACTTTGATTTTGAAGAGATTGTTATTCAGATTTTGATTTTCAATGGTGATTAACATTCATTTTGTTAATGTTTGCATTTTATTTTTACCTTCTCATTGTTTGTTTTTATTTATTTTTACTTTTTTTATTAGTCTGTCATTCTTGATCTCATCGTTTCGTTTCAGTCATTCAATGAATTGCTATCATTTTCTCCATTCATCGTTCAATTCTTCCAGTATTATTTTACACCTCAAATTCATACCTTAATTTCATCGTTCGATTTTTGTTACTTAACTTTCGCTCAAATTATAATCTTTTGGTCCATAATTATCATCAATATTACTTCACGTTCGATGATCAGTCAATAATCAATCGATCTTTCCTTCTGTTAAATAAAATTACTAAAGGTGTTGTCATAAAATTTACCAAAGACTCGATAATTCGATCATATTTCAGTGCTTTCTGACAGTCATGCTGAGTGATATTGTTGGAACATATTAGCCAAACAAAGATTTCTGCTCACTCTGATGAGAGAAGCACTAACTGATGAATAATTTTGTCACTCTTTTCGTTTTCATATTAATTCTCCCTTATCCATAAATGTTAATGCATTCTTTGATCTAACCTGAATGATTGGCTAATTTCTTGCAAATAAACTAAAATTCTTTTCCCTGTTAACATTGCCTAGTATGCCTTAATTAGTGATGACAATCATCTGTTACCGTTACAAAATGACCGAAGATTGATAAATAGATAAATAGAGCTGACGTAATTGCCACATACTCTCTCACACTTTGGTTTAGATATTATGCTATCTAAAAGATAAAATGAAATTTTCAATAGCACTATTTTATGTGTTATTCGTTCTATTTCAATAGCTTTCATTCTCATAATAGTTTCCTCAATTCATTCACTCCAATTGTTGATTGACTTGGCAAAATGCAATTTGCATATTATTTTTGAAATAAGCTTCTTATTTTTAGTTTCCAAAAAAAGTAACAATCATTCAATAGCGAATTCAGAAAAAAAGGGTAAGATATGCTAATAAAAATCATATTTAGATCGTAGAAAAAGCCTAACAATGAAAGTTATCTAAATTTTTCCCACCTTTTATCTAGGCTGGTTGCATTATATGGCGAGCAATACACTTCCACATCATCCATGCTGTTACATAATTTCTGGTAGACAGGGTCTACAAAAAGTTTCCAATTATGAAATATAAACTCGTTTTAATGGGTTACATTGCTTTAATTCCATCAAAAATTTTTATAAAAGATTAATGATGGAAATCTAAATAATTAGAAATGGACAAGTTTTCAAATTGAAATGTTTTGAATGGATGCAAAGAAAGGTCTACGGTCCATTCAACAGACAGTTAAGTGATTCACATCCCATTCTTTTCTTAATGGTCAGTGTTCGGCCTTGCGTAATGGACAATTGGTGTCATCATCAGGAAACTTTCACTATTGAATATAAAAGCAGGTCCAGCGTTCATCTCACGGAAAAATCAGCATTACTAACTTGCACCACATTCCTTTCATGCATTTAAATAGGGTTAGAAAATAATTTTTCATCAAATGGATTTAAAATTCCGATAGAAAAATTCCGCTAATTCAAGTTAAAACAGAAAGAGAAAGTGCTGGGAGAGCGAGAAAGTAAGGAGTTTTCATCAGAAACTTTGCAAAGTTTGTCATTGATGTTTCTCGTACATTATCATTCATTAAAATGTATCGTATACGTTGCATTATTTTTCTGCTGTTAAATGAATTTTACGGCAGATCAACATTTAACCCATACCACCCATGTTGATCTGTTCAAGTTTCAAGGCCAACAGAATTTGATCTGAAACGATTGCTTGAAATAGAATCAACAAGATGATTATGACTGTATCGTTAAGGCATATATAACGACCAATTCTGAGCTTCGTAATTGATATAGAAAGGTTTTTGAACGAAAAATTAGGTCATGAGGTTAAGCTCAATGACGAATTGCGCGATATTTAGCAGTTCAAAGATCATTTCATCCCGGAATAGACGTTCGGTTTATTTTCACTTCTCCTTTTTTCTTCATTTTCTCTTTTCATTTTCAGAACTTATTTATTTATTACAAACTGTTTTCATCATTGTTCAAGAAAAGTTCACAAACTGTTTGCATCATAAATTTGTTTCTTCAAAAAAAGCTATTTTTTCTAGAACTTGTAAAATTCACACTTCCTCCAACCATTTTATTACTTTAAAGACTATTAAGCTTAAAGACTATTAAGTAAATTATAGGTCAAGTATTAACCTGAAAAAAGAAACATTTCCTAGACAATGAATTATTTCGTAAAATATGTTCGTTGATTAAAGCTTGAATTATTTAATTGTAACGGAAGAACTTTGTAAGTAAGATTAAAGATTAGCGATATAACGATCACAATTATTATTAATCTATGCGTCAATTTCAATAAATTTTATAAAAGATAAAAGAGAAAATAATCCCGAACGCCTTTCAGAGCACTGTTGAGCAGTGGAACATTTGGAGAATTTGATCGTGAAATAAGCGAACAAATTGAGCATTGGCAATCAGGACATCTTCAAAATGCTGCTGATGCATGTATAAGAGGTGTTAAGAAATTTTCATTTTTTTCAATTAATCAAATCAATATTAAAAAAGGGTGATTCACTATCTTTCTCGGATAATTCAGGCTTAAATGATCAAAATTTTCAAATATATTTGCAGGCCGATCATCATTCTTTACAGAAGCTGAGGATTCGAATTCATTCACTGAAGAAAGTGAAGAAGAAGAGGGATATCGGATGGCTTCTGTGGAAACGGTTCAGACATCGCCAACCTGGGATAACAATGTACAAAATTTCTGCGCTTATATGTTATAATTTAAAAATTTCATTTTTTCATAAATTATTTCAAAAAAAATTGTAGTGATGGGTTAGGCTTTGGTTAAGTTAAATATTCCGTATTGACTAAATGTGAATGAGAAAAACTATGATATTTATATATGTAACCAATTGGAACACGTAGGTTATGCATACTTGAAGATAGAAATGCGGAATAATTTTGACCTTAGTTAATAAATTTACTGAAATGTCGTATAGATGATAAAAGAAAATAAATTCACCGAACAATTTCAGTGGTAGAAATCGTTTTTTTTTTATTAAAAATTCATGAATAAATTAGAATATTTTTCAAAAAATATTAAAAATATTCTACTAGCTTGTAAGTAGTTGAATTCAAAGTGTAATAAGCGTTAAATAGTATTACCAATGCAATATTACTGGATGTTAAGGTTTAATTTATATATGTTAATATGTTCTATAAAATTTTCAATTTCCATTTTAGCATTTGTCGTATTCAGCATTTCATCATTAATTTTCCAACATTATTTTATTAATTTGTGACAGCTAATCTTTTTTTCTCATATGATTTAAAAAAGCAATTAGAATAAGAATTAAAATTAAAATTTATTTTCGATTGTTAAAATTCAACTAATTTATATGCTAATTTCTTCTATCCGAATCCTTCCTCATCTCTAATTCATTCATTTTGTTTATGTAATGCAATTTCAACTTCATTCCATAAACGTATGAAAAGAAATGCAAAATTATCCATTCTATCTATTCGAAAATTGTGATATTTTGTTATTTGCAAAAACATTAATTTCTTCAATAATATCATTAATTTTTACCCATTTCATTAAAATGCAAAAATATTTCAGAGCTTAGATGATTCGTGTTACAAAGATAGTGCTCTTGTACAATTGGTTAATTTGTTAAAGAATAAAACAGATTCGATCAATCTTAGTAATCTTGAGCAATTGGTCGAGACATTATTACTTAAATGTAGTCCGGTGAGTTACTTAATTCTCATGTAATATTATATAAATTTTTCCATCTTTAAAGCACGTTAATTTATACTTTATTGAGATACTTTTAAAGACATTGATTATTGTGATGATAATTCCATGTAAACAATTGAAATCTTAATTGCGTATTTTAAAATTGCAATTTTTAAATTAAATCAAATCTTATATCTTTTAACTAATCATCCATGTTGTGTCCGGAAGTACTTCTTTTTTGAAAAATACATAAAGATAGAAGTGATTGAAGTTTTTAACTTTGATTTATAACTCCGCACTGTAGTCTATATATTAACCATTATCTCAAGGATGCAATTACCTTCTGATTGCTTAATTTACTGCTAACTTCTCATCATCCATTGGTCAACGATATTGACATGTAGACTGAATTCTTATTAAGTCTTGTATCTTTTTATCATATAATTGACAATAATTTCAAAATGGACATTCAGGAAAGAAATGATTGGTAGTATTTCAAGCGTAAAAAATTCGAGCTTTTGAGATCATTATTAAATCAAATCAAATCTAAATATTATTAAATGGTAAGAAGAGATTTTTTTTAAAGAACGATGCTGAAATGATAGTGAGAATGGAGATCGGAACTGGGAAGCAGAAGATGGGTGGAAAGGTTGAGAACAAAAAAGACGAACTCATTCAAGGTTTATAAAACTTATATTTTATTTTAAGTTTCCCACAAATTTCTTTAACCTTCATTTTTATTTCCTCTTTCGAAAATTTGTATTCCTGATTTTTTTTTCAAATTAAAGAATGAGTTTCACGGAATAATTTAACAACTCAAACATAAAATTCTAAGGATATGTAAGTATTAAATAATTTATGGAATTGTATTGAATGATCAAATAATAATGTTAATAACTTAAATACTTCAATTTTCTGAGAGATAAACGCAAATAGCATTTTTCTCTTGTTCAGTAGCTCTACTACCAATTCAGCTAACAATCAGTACGGAAGATTTCTGATTTAAACCATCTAATTTAATTCAACTGCTGTTTAGAATTTTGTATGGAAAAACATTTCAGATTGAAAATTTCAGATGAAAAAATATGCGTATCTCCTTTCTGTATTTTCTTTGAAAATACAAAAATATTTTCTATTTTTAAAAAGAGTATTTTCAAGGAATTAACTTTTTTCATTCTATCCCATTCTCAATCAACTAAACATATATTGGTCTATTTGCCATTACGCAATGATTTAGAATTTCACAACTTATCTTTTAAGTGCATACTGAGGTATATATTGCAAATAAATGACCTTTGCACTATATGTTTTATTCAGGTTCCTGCTCATCAAATTTCACTTTTCTTCAGCACCACCCGTACTTGGTGTAGCACTACCAGCCATGGTTGCAACACCTTCACCAGTTCCGCCACCGCCACCTCCTCCACCTCCTCCACTATCATCGGATATCTCCAGTGGTCCGCCACCTCCTCCACCGCTTCAGCTAAATGCGAAAGGATTTAGACCAAAGAAAAAATTAGACATACCGAAAGCATTGAAACCAAAAGCTATGCCCAAAGCTGGATCACAGATGAAACAAATCCAATGGACTAAAATACCCGTTGAAAAGGTCATTCTAGAATTTATAAAACGGGAATTTTGTAATATTCAAAAAAAGAAAATTTATTTTTTGAAGACTGTAAAATTTTTATTATCCATTTTCTTTAAAATTCATAATTGTTTCAATCTTAAAATTCATAATTATTTCAAACCCATAATTATCTCATATTTCATGGATTTTAAGCCCGAAAAATCCTGTCTAAAGCTCCTACAGATCATCTTCATACATCAAAATGAACTTTCATAAATTGGCTTCTCTGAACGGATAATCGAATAGAAATAGGGAAGACTTCTTTGAATTGTATAGTTTTAAATGTTCCGGATAAAATTACATAATAAAATTTGAAAGTATTTAGGTAATTGGTGATGGTATTCAAAATATCCACAACGTTTGGATGTCATCCGCGCGACTTTCTGAAAATGGTATGGTTTTGGAGTTCCATCAAACCAAATTTCTAAAAATTTATTTCGTGTAGATTCAGAATTTCGTCTTGCTGCAGTTAAAAACAAGGACTAGTTACTATTAGTAGAAATACTTTATTAACTGAATATGAATTATAAAAAGCGAAATAAACGGAATTCTTATATAAACGGAAAATTGTGGTTGATATTTGGTATCTATTCATTCAGATTGCTTTCTAATCTTTAATTCTTTTTCTATATTATTTCAAATATTTAGTTTTCTTGGACAAGAAAACTAAATATTTGAAATAATATAGGAAAAGAATTTAAAAATTTTTTTTTTCATTCTGAAAATTTTTCACTCACCATTAGCTGACTATCTTACCCTAATTTTACTTAGTATTTTAAAAAAACTCAAAACTTTTGAATTTCATTTTTTGTGCTAACCTTTGGATATGTTCATTTTTCAGAATTGCATCTTAATTTCGATGAATTGGAATCGATGTTTAGTTGTGCAGTTACTAGACCATCTACTGATACGTCAAATGTTGAACGACGTACAACTAGAAAGAATGCAGTAATTACACTACTATCACATAAACGAAGCTTCAATGTGAGCATTTTCCTGAAGCAATTCAAAGAAGGTAATTTAATTTTTACATTTTTAAATCAAATATTTTTGCTATTTTTAAATGAAATATTTTTGTGAAACCCCTTTATCTTAAAGTAAATATGGTTGTTTAATTTCAAGGTACATCACAAATTATCGAAAATGTCCGAGATGGTAATGGAGATTTTTTTGGTCTTGAACGATTAAACAATCTTCGTGCTATTTTACCGGACAGTGAGGAGGTGTACATTTCTTTAAATTTCATGAAAATGTATTTTATTTATTCGATGAATAACATTATGAATAGATTTTTTTTTAAATTAGACTTAAGTATAAACTGTGATTGCAGATTGAAATTTTACGAGGATTTAGTGGAGACCAATCGCAACTTGGTATCGCAGAACAATTCTTTTTAAGTCTGTTAAACATGTCAGACTATAAGCTTATCTTAGATTGTATGATTTTGAAAGAAGAATTGGATATTGCTTTCGAAACTTTGCTACCTCATATTGATACCGTAATTAACAGTTGTATAGGTTTGTCTTTATTATCTGATCGATTATTTAATTTATTAAATTTAAAAATGTTAAGGAGTAGTTAATTTCAGAAATTAAGAAAAACATGTGCAAATAATTTCGATTTTCTTGAGAGGACAATAGAAGCTGGATTTTTTTAAAAAAATATGTGATTGTTAAAAGTATTTGAATAAAGCAAAGATGCGGAGAAAAGTGGATGGATAATTGTTTTTTTTAACGCAAATTTATGCAAATACATGAAAGGACAGGATATTACTTAAGATTTTCAGATAGTTATGTATATCGAAAAGTGGAGTATTTTGTTTAAAATTTCAGAAATTAAAGAAAGCAAAGCATTGCCAAAGATTTTTTGCATGCTTGTACAGATTGGTAATTTTTTGAATGCAAATGCAACATTTGGTAATGCGGCCGGATTTAAACTCAATTCACTTTGGAGAATTTTGGATGTGAAAGGAGCACAAAAAAGTATCACACTTCTCCATTTTATTGCAATGGTTAGCCATATTTTTTTTCAGTAATCATTCATAATGATAGCCGAATAAAATGCTGGAATCATAAATCGGAATTGAGAGAAACGAGGCAAATTTCGAACACAATTAACCTATATATTTACAAGCGATCCATGAGGCATATATTTATGTCAAAAGTATCCCACATATAAAAGTGTCAACCTGGAAGATATTTTGATAATTCAAACAGTTCGAAGATATTTCTTCGCTAATTTTTGCTTGAATTGCAAAACTGTTTGCATTTTTGAATACAAACATATTTATTTCCAGCAAGATCGTGAATGTGCGGAAAAACTACTGAATGAACTGTTAACGGTGCCAGTTGCTGCAAGGTAATATTGTTGGATTTTACAGAAAAAGAAATTGAAAATTCCGTTCAACAATCCAAATTCAGTTAGCTCAAATTTAAACAATTCTATAGTACAAACACATAAAATTGTTGAAATTGCATCACTGTTTATTATTTCTTATTGAGCTTTGTGATTAGAATAAAAATTCTAATTTAAAATTTCGGATTTGAATCAACGAGTTTTTTTTATACTTTAATCGCATGAATTATTAGTCTGTTTGATGCAAGTAAATTTTTTCGGAAAATTCTCAGGCTGTCATTAGAATCAATCCGAAGTGATGTTCGGACAATCAGTGATAAATTGATCAGTGTGAGCAGTGAAGTAAGAAAACGAACTGATATCCATTTTTTTGAAAATACTAACCAACATTTCATGGTGTGTTTTTCCATCTCTGTGCAATTATCAATTTGAAAATTTAAAAATTTTAATTTTCGCATATGTGAGGGGATTAAAATTCCCTTTTCAGAAAATATCAATTACTCATCTCATATTTAAATTATTTTACTGTGTTATTTTTAACTTATTGCACTTCTTACATTAGAAGTGGAAGTGTACAAAATAAAATTACAGTTAAGAATAACTGAATTATATAACCCTTCAAATTTTAAAGAATTCACAAGAGCATATGGAAAATATGCAAGAGCAATTAGAACAAATGGATCAGTTGATTTCTTATTTGGCAGCATATTTCTGTGAAGATGAGAAGCAGTTCAAAATTGAGGAATGCTTCAAAATACTGTCCACATTCATCTGTAGGCTTCGAGATGCACTAAGTGTACGTTTTCATTCATACTTTGATAACAATATTTGTTTCAGTAATTATAATTATCTTTTTACTAAAAAGATTTTATCTGACTTAAAAATTTTAAGAAGAATGATAAAATATTATGAATTTAATTTAACAGCCTTTTAAGAATTGAGATTTCTAACTGGCGCAATTATTTACTTAAAATTTTCTTTTTCCATTTGATTGCAAATACTTCGCTTGAATATTTGCAATCACATGGAAAGAGAAAATTTTAAGCTTTTTACTCTCCATTTAAAAACTTGTCCAGCTCTCCAAAGACAACAGTTTAGTTCTCAGAATCACTGCATGGGAGTAATTAGTGAATATTTTAGCTGCGTATCCGTTAAATTCTCATACATTCTGGTGAACGGAACAAAATGTTGAATTCAACTTTTCCATTTTTGCATGTGTTTCCGCACTTTTTATGTATTTTTCGAAAAGCTGAATTTTTGAATTCCATCATTCCATGCAGGATAATGAAAAACGCACAAGGAGACTAAAACGTTTGGAAGAAAAAAGCCACGGGGGAAACATCGTATCGGATAGTTCTTCAAAGTCTAATTTGTCAGAGAAAATCAACAATAACAATAACAATACTAGAACATTGGAAGAACTTCTGGAAAGCAAGTAAGTTAAGATTTCAATATGTAAAGGTTCTTAGAATGCTAAGTAATACCAGCGCATTTTTAATTTGTATTACTGGTACTTATTATTATACCTATCGCACCTATTTGAACATTTGAACTGATAATTCTGAATCTTGCAGTCGAACAAAACCGATACAATTTCATTATTTTAAATTCCTCCTTGAACTATCTTCAACACCTTCACAGTAATGGAAATAAATGTGACGTCCATTTCTTGATCACTTTTAAAACATCCGGTTTAAATCCCAAATCGCAAAATATCAGTCGATAGTAGCCATATCCATTCCAATTAGCAATATAAAAATATTAGCAATATGAAAAGATCTTCATGCTGATTTCATGAACTTTCAGTTCACATTCGGATATCCGACACTCTCGACTTCGTTCAAATGTCAGTCAGACAAGCAATGTGATGAAATCATCGAGTGATGAAAAAAAAGATCGTAAAATTGTCCATCGAACAGTTCGTAAGCTAAGGGATGAAGTACCTGATGAGGTAAGCGACTACTTTTTAAGACGAACTGTATTGACAAAATTATGATAGCACTAAGGGAATGTATTTTAATTTTGTGATAAATTATAGGGAGATGACATGTCGCCAATCATGAAGTTGCGAAAACAATCACGAAATAAAAGTGATGCTTATTTGATAAGGCATAGTCAGAATTTGGATGAATTCTTGGAGGTAGCTGAAAGAGTGGAAAAAGAAGCTGTAAAACAGGTGGGGCCAGCTTTCTTTTTTCATAACGTTCAATCAGTCTAGAAATCTTTTCTCCTCTTTCTTTTTCTAATTTAAATTACTATCCGAATTACTACATTTGTTTTTTCAGTGTAACAAAGAAGTGTTTCATGAATTAGTTGAAATAACTCCAACATTCTCAACTTCTACAGGTTAGCAAATCATTTGAGATAAATTGATTTTGAAAGAATTAATTAAAATCTATATTTTTCTCTCTATAAATCATTATAAATTTACTGTACCATGAAACTGTATCCGTATTGAAATGTAATAATATCTGTATCAAAAAATGCAATCCTATTTTATTTAATGTAATAAACCTTTGTTCCAGAAAATACATCATCAAAAATGGAAGGGTATAAAAGAGCGCTATCAACAGAAATAATTCCCAAACATAAAAACTCAACAGGTACTGCGCAACATGCATCATTCATTGATCAAACGATACTTTCTTCGATGGATAAAATGAAGCAACGAGTTGCAGTGGAAAGAGTTGCCGAAATTCCATTATCCAAGACAATACGTAGCGTACGAACATTAAAATCAGTTCAGAAGACATCTTCTGCACAAGCTTGTAGTGAAAATTCACAAAATTCACCATATCAAATCAAATTATCTACAACTTCAATATCTCGTAAATCTACATCAGAACAACAATCTGTCAACAATTCACCTCCTTTTACAATACAACTTCCTGCTACGTCTACGTCAACAAGTCGAAAAGTTGGAATATCAGAACAGACATATGATAAATTGAAAAATATCTCTTCCAAACCATCAGTGCAATCTGGAAAATCATTTACCACTGTTACAACCAAAGAAGCTGTAATAAAACGACGTAACGGAATAGCTGTAACGAGTAAATCTGAAATAGCTTCTTCAAGAACTTCCAAAACCGTGCCTTCTCGAAAAGCACGTTCTGGTACAGCTGGTACCAGTTTATATAACATCACGTCTACAAAAAATACAACGTCTATACATATGACAAAAAAATTAAGTTGTACTGCGGATACTGAAATACCATGTACATCGAATACATTAATCGAAAATTTATCACAGCATACACGTCCTACTAATGGGTTAGTTATCTTGGCTAGCCAAGAGCAGAATGCTGGCTCACAATTATTTTGGGGGAGTCGATTAAATCATGCTAAATCAATTTCAGCAGCTACAAAGAGTGTAGCGCATTCTAATGATAATACCGCATATCCTGCAACTTCATCAAATCATGATCCTTCATCATCCTCGAAGTCAACTTCCACTGTATCACGTCCAAAATCGATACCGCACCAAACATTGACAGTAACTAATGCAACATCATTAGTACGGTCAACACCACCACGTTCCTCACCTTCCACATCACGACGGCCTATAAAAGCAACAACCAAATCTGGTCCACAAATACCAACTTCAACACCCGTAGCAATAGCGAATCCTCATAATAGGACAATGAAACGTACCGATTCCTGTAGTACCGCTTCGAGACCTTTACTAATTAAAACTGGTACCGTATCAAGACCTAGGTGGAAGTAACTCACCAATAGAATCATCAGTGACAGTATTTAGAATTCGACCGTCTGATATAAATGTTGAGGAATGAAGAAAGAACATCTGAAACCAAAGGAACATAAGAAAAAACAGGGAATTGCATGATGCTTCATCTTATTTCGGTTAAATAGTTCAAAAGTCACTCGTACTATCGTATCGATTTGACACCATCAGTTAATTAATAATCATTGCATTATCATCAATCACTGATATGCGAAACAGGATGATATACATTGGAATGGAATCAAGCCATTATTCTCAGTGCTTATTATTTGATTCAATCGTTCCAATTATTATAAACATAGGAAGATCGAAAGTTTTGTCCATCTTTCTGTTCTTTAGATTAGTGACAGGGACAGTGTTGGATGGACAGTGATTCGTATCCTTTGATTATTCATCATCCCTTCTGTTTTTCACTTCTTCAATTTATTACTACATGTTTAAGAAAAACGAAATTTATCAATGGTTATGCGAAGCTTATTATCAATTATGCTGTGTTAACTTTTCATTTTTCATTTATTTATTGATCAATCAACATTCGAATAAATTTTGTTCTTTTTTTCTTCAAATATTTTTCCTTATATTTTATTTATTACAAGTATTTCCTTACCTATACAAAATTTTTATGTGAAATTAGCTTTATACGAGTAAGGAACTATTTGAAGAGAAAAAATGCGTCTTTCTTTTGTAGATTATCCAAAATGTCTTCAAAGAAATAATCTGAATATGAAAGTACGTGGTTCATGTGATGATACAGTGTGAAACATCATACACATTATTTTGTTTTCTTCCATTCCTCTTTTATGTGCCATATCCACAAATATTGCATGCAGCTTTTCATAAGTAAAATTCGTTTTCAATTTACGGTAAGACACTGAATTGTTTCACATTCGAAACTAATTTCTGTGGAGGAAAAAAATGTTTAGAGTAAGATTTTTTTTTTCAATATGTTCATAAATCACCAGAATGATATCTCTAAAAGATCACATGCAATGTGCTTTTGCATTTGGAAAACCTCAAGAATATTTCCAAATGACGCATTATAAAGAAATAGAAGTTGAAATTTTAAATTTGTACCTCTTATTCACGTGAGGTTCAGAAGATAGCAATTCCGAATACTTTAACGGCCTATTTATTTTGTATACCTTATGCGCTAATAGTTTGAAAATAGTAAAGCAGGTAGAAAATATGGCGTATTCGTTGTTAAGTTACAATTACAATCTCCTTTTAGTCCATTTGAATTATTTTTTCTTCGAGGAACAGCTTTTTTTAGGGAAGGCAAAAATTATTTCATTCCCATTAGAGAAAAAATACTTCGTGGCAGTTGCAGTTTGCAGAATATTGCAGGATACTTTGAAATATATTGGTACTCAATTAAAAAGTTAATAAATAGGTAAACAAATAAATAAATATGAATGTACATCCTACACTGTTATGACTGCAGTGTATTTTGAATTCAGAATGAAATGCGAAACTTGGTAAAATGACTTCTGTGCTTGTTATCTAATGCTGACTGATTCGGACTTCTTGCGCAAATTTTATGCGTGCTCGCATATAAAATTGCGTATTTTCTTGTCACTATGCTATGTGAGACGGTAAGTTCAATCAATCCCTTTCCACAAATTGATTAAACCAAGCACTTGTGATATAATTGGTAATAGAAGTGAAGCCGCGCGCAATGAGCGGCTTAGCCAGAATTAGCACTATAGCACGCCAACCAACAATGAAGGAACTTCGTTTAAAACATTGTTATCCGAATGAGTCAGCAAATAATCAAATGTAATCCTACCCACAGTACTTTGTTATGAGTTGCCATTATCTCCCCTCTTTCAACTTTGTAATCATTTTTATGTAACGTTCCATATTTGCGATTTATTTTTACTTTAATTTACAAATTGACTACGCTGCTTGCGCTGCAATCGCTGCTGGGAAGCCAACTTTTAACGATACTCGGTATCTTTCTAATGTTCTAAAGCTGCCCACATCACACAGTCCTCCCTTGCAGCAATCGTTGAACCAAGAAGTACATTTGACAATTAATATCTTAACTAGCATAATTCTTCACGTTCAGTCAGTAATTTTACCCGTGCGGCAATTCGGCAATTCCAACAAAAGGATTTTATTTCGAAAACTGCAAATAACATTATAAACATAACAAAAATTTTATACGGATTCCTGAACGGGAGGCTCATAATCATCTGGTCTTTCTATCTTTTCACCTTCCGCACTCGTAAATGTACTAACATCGGTATGCATTTCCATAAGACGTCCAATTTCGAACTTCGGTTTCTTCAGTATTTTGACTTTCCTAATGCATACATCTTGCAACGGGTAGATATAAGAACATGCTTTTTCGATATCTTTCCCAATCGAATCCGGCACCAGTTTATGGCACACATCCTTTAGATCACTGCCTTGCACCTGAATTTTAATATTTTAAACTTTCCAAAAATCCTATCAATTGACTAGCATTGGGATATAATGAAAACAGGATCATCGAAATTTATCAAAGACAAACACAGTCTTCCCCCACGATATTTTTTTAGATTACTAAGAATATCTATCCTTCAGCATGCACCAAGAGATGATATGATCTCTTTACTTACTTCTTTCTGCATGTATTCTACCATTTTAGCCCGAATCTGTCTAATCTTTGACGACTTCGCATAACTCGTTTTCTTCAACTGTCTTGCATTCTTTTTCGTGAAACCGATGCAGAAAAGTCGCAACAAATAACCATCTGACGTCTTAACTGCGACATTAGCTTCAATGAGAGTCTAGAATTTCTTTCCATTTGATTAACAAGTCGATATATTTTTACTTCAGTTTATAACAGAATATTAAGTTGAAATGAGAATGCCAAAAATAATCATAGAGGAACAAATTTAGAAATTCGACAAAAATAAACTGCGCAATTGTAATACTCAAAACAGTGATTTTAAGGAAACTTTCTTAATAAACTACCACTTACGTGCCATTTTTTGACAATGGAGCAAAGCTTATCACGAGTAAGTCGCATGCCATGAAAATTGGTTAGACAAGTTCGACCCTGAACATCCTCACATATCAAACGCATCTTTCGGAATTCCGATTCAGCATTGTTCAAGTCACCAAGTGATACTTCATAGACACGCCCCTTTAAACCTTCGCTGGCAATTTCTGGAATTATATATCACCTGTTAATATTCTACGCGAAAACCTTCGATGGAATCCCTTACTTTTTTTGCTTGAATAGCAAAAGTTAAAGCTAAAATATCTTAATTTTACAATAAAGCCCAGACAATATGTTATTTCACGTAACAAGGTTTAATCAACAATAATTTCTCTAAAATAAAATACTATTGAAGAAATGTATACATAGAAACAACCCAGGAAATTAGCGCTCATCCATCTCTTGCACTCAATCACGGCAAACGACAGACAAAAACTTGCTTCAGGTAAGTCTCACATATCAAATTTCAAGCTTTATAAAAAAATATCATTAAGAAATCATACCAATAATACGTATGTTCCATTTTAATAATCAGCAAAATTGATTCCAAAAGATGAAAATCACATGAGACGAATGTAAAAATTCGTCAAATCTTCATAATTCCTTGCCGTGATATTTTTAGATAACTAAGAAATTCCTGCCTTTTTTTTGCCTAAACCTATAATAGCACCACTAACGATGTCCAAACTTACTCGTTCCCTGCGTACGGTTCACTAACGTTTTCCCAATATGCTGCACATTGAACATTGACGGTGCTTTGATATCATACCATTCCTTACGTGTGAATGGATCAACAACTTTCTTTTTCGCACCTTTCTTACCTATCTTTTTGTTTTTTCCAACCGCCATCCTAAGCTTGTTTCTGAGTGCTTGCAGCAAGCTCGTCGAGCAACAAACTAACACTGAAATAAAACGGAGTAGGAAATAATATGGTAACGCGCATAAAACTGGAAATGCGTTAGAGATTTTTTACAGTGTCAAATTCAAGCAGGATCTCCGATAACTGATAAATGATTGCGCTCTTCCAGCCTACTTGAAACTTCCAGATAATCCTACATCATTTCAATTACCATCTCTATGATGACTTGACACAGCGATATATTCTGCCATTCTCATATAATAGCATGTAACCTTTACCATCTTCGCATGTCCTTGCATAACAAGTACTAATCTTATCGGCATTACTCTGATATATAACTTGTACATCTTAACACGATCTGAAGTACTTTTAACTGTTCACTGCTGTTCCCGAATCATCAAATAATGTTTCCCATATCAATTTGATGACTTCCATAAGTATGCTCTCTAGGAGATGATGTGAGAACAATAACGCTGTAAACACCCAGTACAACAACACCACCTCACGCAAAAACACGCACTGCATTCAGCTCAACTCAATCAGCAATGCCTAAATTCAATGCTGGACTTGACATACCAACCCGTCTCCCTGAGTCACCCGACCATGCAAGATTGGTGTGAAATTGCTCGTACTAAGAGGCACAGGCCGCGTAATCATTAGATACCTATGTGGGGATGTGGTCACTCGGTCCTTTTCCACTTGGACCTTCCTGTTCTTATCTCAGGCTTGAAATATATGGGTACTATGTGATGGGGATAGCTTCTTAGCATGTATTGTTTCCGACAAGGCATTAAGCGGAGTAAAATGGCATCAGGCAACTAATTTCAACGCCCGAATACGTGAACCATTCAAATGAAGATCTGGTGCTGTCATATAATTTGTTCATTTACACTTTTATTAATGGGCGTATCTATTTTTAAGATGAGATTTTGAGTTGATGCAGAGTTAAGAAGATAATGGCTATCTTATATGAATATGCAAATTGCGTGTTCTTCATCCATATTTCAGAGATTTCAAGCATAAATTGTTTTATATAACTTGGTAGGATTTAATAGCATTAAAAACTAAAGAATTTTGTTTTATATCTCAATAGATTATCTATTCATTTCTATTTATTTATACGTTGAGACTACTCGTATGGAAAAGCTTCTTTTACATGTAAGAATCTTTCTTTTAAGGTTATATCGAGTCATCATGTCATTTATGTTTCATCGGATAGGAAATGTAGAAAATATCTAAATGAATTGATAGAATCTAATGGCAAGATAATCATCCGGGATATTTTTGCACTTTTCACTTTCATATTTTTGTAACAATTACATAAAAATGGTTGTTCACAATGTTGGGATATTATTTCCATTTATATGCACTGGTTGAGCTTTTCTGCGGGTATTTTGTTTGCAAATATATATTAAGGATAACGTTGAATCGTATTATTGGTTCAGTGGTTTTCCACGTTCAGAAAAGCTAGCACTGCAAAAAAGTAGAAGAAAAGTAGGTTTTATACTATGGATTTTATGTAGGATTCGACGGAGAAACAGTGCGAGGATCTGGACTAGTTTTTGAAAAAAATCTTTCAAAAGACGGTGTGTGTCCGGAAGCTGTTACATGAATATATACATGACCACGCCAAAAATTTACTGTTCTTGATGATGACAATATTTTATAATGTTATGTTGTTTGTTCAGTTCCTATTATTTTACATTTTAATACATTTTACTTTTTTTAATATTTTGGTACATATTTTGGCACTTTCAAATCGTACCATGCATTCTATTTATCGGTTTATTTTTTCATGTTTATCATATTTTAGGAGTTCATGTTGCGTAAGAATTCTGCTAGTAGTTATGAAAAATGCGAATGTAATGATGCGCAAAATGATATTCATGGTGTTTGTCGGTATACCCGTGAAGAAATGCTAAACATGAGAGATCTGCCGTTGAGTAGAATACGTCCTCAATATTTATCCACCGAATTTGATAAGTTAACCTTTTCCATTTCTATGTCGCTAAAATTTTGTTTTTGTCTAGAATGAAATTGAAAATTTATCGATTCAGTTTATTTTGTTTAAATCAGTTGATAAGAGGAATTTTGTAAGTAAATGATCATGCTTAGGTAAATAAATCCTAATTGACAAAATTACCAGCTAGGTCTGCGAGCAGTCTCTTTGTCAGCTATATGGTTATGAAAGCCAGTAAATTCTGTCCATTTTGTAAATTGTTTTGTTGAATTTGTTAAAGTTATGAATATTATTTAAATTCTATTTACAATCACGTAACCAGACACAGTCTAAACATTTAATTGATATCTTATTAATATTGGTTTTTTTGGTGTGAAAAATACGTTTCATGTACTAATAATCATTTATTTGTCATCCATTTTCAGCGATGAGGGGAGCTTCGAACCGGAAAAATGGCTCGAATATCGTTGGATTTGTGAGGGAGTGGAAAATCGTCCGAATACGAATATGAAAAGAAAGGAGAAACTGAAGGTCGAAGCACTGGAAGGAGACACAACCGTTCTTTCTCCACAAAGGCGAGCTTTTTCTTCGGGATGTCGTGGTGCATCGCCGGTGAAGAACGGTAATATCTTTTCAGTAGTATATCAGCTATATTTATTGCTGTACAGTTAGTTACATATTCATATTTTGGATGAGATTATTACTACTGGGGAGATCATAGTCTCATTTCTCTATAGGTTTCTCAGACAGCGCTTGCATTACTATAAAGAATGTTTTCTATGACTGACAAAAAGAAGGTAGTATGTTACTTTTCTGTGCTACGTTGTAACTTTTCACAAAGAACACTTTCTTACATGATTCCATATCTGTAAAATCGATCCATTTTATAGGACATTTTTTTATTATTGGTTTTTTGTCGTGTTTTGAGATACTCGCTTCCTGAGAGTTTTTCAAAAAGATCCTCCGAAATTTTGTAAATAAAAAAAAATAATAATACTGATTACTGTTCATTAGAAGCAGAGACGGAAAGACTCGGTGCAACTAAGGCCAGTTGGCGAAGTGGTGCTGGTTTTCAGCTGAAAAATTCCGGGACGGAATACAAGGCATCATTTGTAAGTTTGGTATTTAATTAGTCTTCACAAGAATTTCTAAATGTTTTTTATCCGTTACATAAATCTCAAGTAATTTTAAGGTCTGAAATAAATAATAATATACCCCATTGTTCTTTGTAGCTCATTTAGGATGGTCAGTTTTTATGGTTAGGTAATTTATACAAAATAGTCACATTTTAGCACAAAAACGTGGGAAGCAGTGAGTCTTCATTTATAAGGACTCGTCAACAAAATGGTACTTTGCCGAGTAGCGCTGGAAACTGGCGTTCGACCGATACATCATTTAAGCCAAATTATCAGAAAGAAAACCAGGTAGTCATGTGGTTCCTATGATAATATATATGGTTCACAAGTTATTCAGTTAAGGAGTCATTTTTTTACACCTAACAGGTAAACATTTTGCCAGATCGATTCTTCAAAATATTTGCCTATAAATGTTTCATAATCGATTACGACAAATGTATTTTTGTTATTGGTTGTGTAAGAAATATTTTAGAGGGGCAAGTCTACAGAAATGACAGCGGACGAAAAAATGCCAGAATGGCTCAACGATGGTCCAACATCAATGCATGATATGATTGAACTGCGTGGTTTTGATGACGATAATAAGATTAGAAGTAAGTGAAGTATATTGTTACTCGCCCTACAATCTGTGCAAAATTATTTCTCATGTCTTAGGAAATTTTTTCTTTTTTACGCAGTGTTTTTTTTTTTTTTTNGGGGGGGGAACTGCGTAATCATGATATATAACGTGTTGCGCCATTATCAGTGAAGAATACCACGCGCTGATTTGATCCACAGGTTTGATGGTGTAATTACGAAATAATTTCATTAAGCTTTCATTCTCTTCTTTTTGTTTTTTAGCAAATAAAATTGATTTTTATGACATGTTTCTAATTTGCAGGTGATTTCTCTCAAAGATCGAAGAGACATCAAATGAGAATGGCACAGCAAAGTGATACAAGTGAACCAAACGAAATTTTAACAGATGAGAAGACTGATTTGATAAATTGGAGACCATCTTCCCAGATTGATAATAGCGAGTTAAGCTTATCCTCAGTTGGTAAACCGATTTCATCTTGCAATCAAAACAGTGACGGTGATCCATTAAGGAATCGCAGTCTCTCTTTTGCAATGGCGGATAACAGTAATTCACTGACATCGGTACCCTTACTAAATGGTAAATTGCCAAATTCCGATGCGGAATTTGCTGCAATTATGGGTATTCTTGGTGATGCCGATTTGGACTCACTGAAAGAGGTAAAGATCTTGAGAATATTTGTAAAGAAGACTCATTTAACGATGTTAAAAGTTATCTTCTTGGTTTTTTGAAATGCAGTTGCATGCTGTGTCCGTTTTTATTTGTTTTGGATTAAATTTTTGCATTTCTTTTTTTCGTGCTGTCGTTTGCGCAAAAAAAACGTATTACTCTCTTGTAAACCACTTTGCTTCATTTTCGGATATTGGTTGCTTTATTTCCGAGTATCAAATTCTGTAATCGTCGTGGTAGCTTAGCGCCTTTCTATTTATAAAGCCAAGTTTCTTCAAACTAAATAAAGCTACGTAATTGTGACCTTTGCATCAACATATTTTAGTATCAATATTAATGGTTTTTCTTCAGAATGAGATTAAATCGCCGGAGATGAAAGAACCAACCGGCAGCAGATTGTCACGCTTTTTTGCTACTACTAAATATGAGAATTCCGGTAATTATTGGATTAATGATAAAGAAACATTTTCTAAATTTACAGCTACGCTTTTTTATTTTCCTCCTATGTGTTTATAATAAATTTTGTTTTCAGATAATTCATGCGTTAACAGAAACGAATCTTCACAGCAGAGGCATGCTATTTCTTCATCAACTTCAATTTCCGATCCTTTGCAGGCTTCACCATCGATTTCTGTTCTCAATAAGATATTTTCAAATACTTGTCAACGACCTTTTCACTCGGAATTTATTCCAGAACCGGTTTGCTAATTTTTTGCGCATTTTGCGTTTTTAAACAATTAAATTTAATTGAAATATGTAGCGTAATTTAATCGACTGCTAATATTTTACTTTTCAGCATGTTGCACCATCAGTACAAGGAGTTCTGAGAGTTGAAGATTTGGAACGTAATTTCCAGAAGGAATCGATTCCTGGAAATTCATCCACTCTATCTGCTGGTGCTGATGGTTTTGGAAACGTAATAACCAGCGAACAGCTCCCATCCAATTCACGACAGTCGTATTTAAATCAAGTTAGTTTATTTTCCTATTTTTCTAAATTATTTTGTTTACACAATATCTCAGTAAATAAAATCGAGTCTATTGCTTTAGTTTAAAGACATATACAGCTATAATTTCCATGTTTTGCGACGACGATAAAAATTTTATAGTATTCTATTAGTTTGCATCGATTTCTTGAATATAATTAACTATTGAGACATTCTAACTTTCCGCAAACTTTTCATTTTTATTTTTATTTTAATTGCTCATTGCTTATTTATCCAAACTGGTCGTATTTGAATTTTTTTCAACAATGACAGACAACAAAAGGGAATCCACTTGGCGATCCACACCAGCAAGCACATCTCATGAATAAGCTGAATAAATTTGCACGCCTGCAAAATGGAACAGCGGATGACGTTTCACGCAACGAAGATAATTTAACACTACCACCCAAAATTTCCTTGACTCCAATACATCTGCCGGGAATTCCATTGAATTCGCAAGCATCTTCTCATCCTGTGGCACCTCCGCCTTTCTCTGATGTCACTCTTCATGCAGCTTTTCTTCGTTCACAATATGAGAAAGCAGCCGCTTTGCACGCACTTGCTGCTAATCAGCGGTCGGCGCTTGCTTCAAGTGCACAAGCGGTCGACAATACTGTTTTGAGGTAGGTCATAGTTTTTATTTTAATTATTTTACTACTAAATTTGCTACCGGCAAGTAAATTAAATGAGAGCTTAATTTCGGTGGTATATGCTCAATGAATTCCAGAGTCGCATCATTGACTAATGTGTGCAGTTAATCTTGGAATCATTTTATTACACAAGTAGTATTTCGTGTAATACAAAGTTCATAATGATGATTCAGAAGTCAAAATAGAACTTCTATTGTGCTTACCTTATTTCTTATCGCTACATTTTATGTTTGGCCCATAGGCATGCATTGGCAAATATGATGGGAAATGGAACAGTGCCACAATCAACGCAAACACGATCGGTAACTGCCGTTGCTTCGACTCCAGCACGGACTTCTGCAACGGGCGTACTTCCGAATTCATTTATGCCAACATCGGTGATGCGTCAAATGACCAAAAACAATAATACATCTGCGACAGTGGAAGAAAAACTTCGTCATTCTAACGTGCCCATATCTTCCACGCACTATAGCGCTGTCAAACAAAATCTTATGCCAGAGCATTTCAACGTACCTCATAAACGTTAGTTTCAAAACTTTCCGTAACTGAGTGGAAATTATTAATGGAATTCTATTACAGGATTTCTACTGTGTGAGATTCGAATGTTATCTTGCTTGATCAGACTTTCGACAGTGCGTAGGAAATATTTGGTCATTGTTACTGTTACGCCTCAGTAGATTGGAAAAAAATGCAAATTTTTAACATTTGAAGAAAAGGATTAAATCTTAAATTTTTAGTTGCTGGAGACGCTGTGGTTGGAAACATGACATCGAAAAATGCAGCTAATTTGATGACAAGACTTGCTTTGCAGCAGCAGTATGCTCAAGTACTTGCAGCAATGCAAAATAGTTTACCATTGAATAATTGGCAATCGAACGCTCAAATGACAGCTTCAGTACGTGCACAAGCATTAGCAGCTCATGCAGAACAGCAACGACAATATGCACTTGCGATGATGCGTGGTGATTTGAATCAAGCACAGGTCATTCGAGCACGATTCCTATCGCAACAGGCAGCAGCTTTTGCAGCTTTGCCCAGTGTTCCAGTAGCTCCTCATCCTCATCATGTTTGCTTTTTTTTTTTAGAAATTTCTTTTTATTTTGCACTAGACTCCTTTTTCCAGTAGCAGGAGACGGTCATTTTTATTTTCCTTACTTTCATCGATGAGAAGAAATTTTTTATGTTCACAAAAAGTCAGGTGAAATTATATTTTCCAATTACTTGTTAGAAATAGACCGTGATTAGATGTCATAAAAAACCTCTGCAATATTTCACTTTCCAGCCAAAATGTGGCTCAAGCATATTTCTTTGTAATTTTTTCATTAGGTGGGAGCACCGTTGGTACCTATACAACCAGTGGCGACGACAGCACCAGTTCCAGTGCCACAAAACACTCAGCCGCCTCCATCGTTAATACAATATAAATATCAGAATCCTCTAGAGAAACTGCTGCAATCAGCGGGTGTACCGGCGAACAGAGGTTTACAGCTACCAAACAGGGAGCCTTGTCAAAGTATGTATTAACGAAAATTAGCTTATGATATTTTTTTCCATGTCATAGAATATTTTGCCATATTTTGCCAGCCATATAGCAGTTGAATAAATAATTAAGAACAGATAGCGTGGGCATCTAGTGAGCAATTAAAGTAAAACATTGTATTTAATATCTGGTTTGTTTCTATTTTCTTGGGAACTCCTGTCATTCTTAAGCTGTCTAGTCAAAAAGTTAATATGATGTCTGGTTTTTTTCAAGTTTTCATTCGGTATCATCATCTAGTACTTAATGACATTTTTTTGCATTCTAAGCTGAATAGGTCTCCATGAATTGTTCTTTGAGTAACTAAAATTTCTGACCTGTATTATGAAGGTTCATCTCTACAAACGACAACGACAGCGAGTGATGTTCCTTCTATAATATCGCGTCTTCCGCCAACTGCTAATTGTATTAGTGTCGAGGAACTTGAAAAACAGTTTGCAGCAAATTGAACAAGAGAATAATCTTTTCTTCATAATATATTCTTAATTTTTAAACTTTACGTTCACATCTAAATTTAATAACGTTTTTTTTGCAATAACTTATTTGTTTGTTAGCTCATTGTCTCATTTGTCCATAAGTGTGTTTATATTTTTAAATCTGTTATAAAATAATGTATACACGTATACGTTTATTCGTGTATATATTTTTTAGGCTTATTATAGTCGTGTTTTTATCACTCTATCATTTTCTTCAGTGTTATATGATTTGTTCCATTCATCTGACTAAAGTTTCTGTTTTAAGTCCAATTAAATATTTGCGTTTTATTGGAAAAAGTTGTCGATCGTGTACGGTGGTTTTTATACCCTATTTCGTTTTCACTGAGTTCAACATTTTTATGTGTTATAATCACGTTCACATCGCGTGTGCCACTTGGTTGATTCCCTTCTTTTCTGATTTTTTTATTTGTCATTTACTTTGGTTTTTATCAGTTGTTTGTGGAGTTAAGGAGTTTCTAAACTGACTGCTGTTACTCGCATTTCCAAAATTTAACTTCTTTTTGCAGTAGGAACTTTTGTTAGAGCGGATTTGTTATCACAAAGAATACATTGTATCATCTGTTAAAATTGAAGGTAGGAAACTATTTTGTTTAGCATCTTCTGATTTAAAAAACATTTTTGAAGTGAAAGTGGGATCGAGCATAAGTTCGTATCCTTTATTGCCGTTATCTTGTTTTTGATATCTTATTCTCTTTTTGCGTCTGAAATTTTAGAATAGTCACTGAAGTGAATATTATTTTATTCTCAAGCACTCTTGTTTATACAAAGATTACCTTTCCGAAGACATCACTTTTTTTGTGCTGTTTTTCTGGGAGTTTCACTCTAGGGGCCGTATTCTGTATAAATTTTAAGACTAATTTTCCTATTTTAGTTTTTAACTCTTTTCCTTCGCACAGCTTTATAAGCATGCAGCCACTTTGTTTTATCTTCAGTTGCGCCTTTGTGCTTAGTTTTTAGGATGATTTGCATTGTGTTACCAGAATCATTGTATGACTTTCGGCATTATCGTTGGTAGTAATTTAATATGTGCAATAATATTTGTCTCCCTGATATATCGGAAGGAAGGAAAATTTCTCATATTTCTGAATCATGTTGATAAATGCAATGCAAGGTCCCTCTGTTGGGCAAAAGACTGCTTCCGATGCTCCATACTGTATCTCAGCTTTCGGTATTTCATTAATAGAAAAGTGAATTTTTCTATTAAATAAAAATGAATTCCTCCCACCCTGCATTCAACCATAACTTTGCTGTTTCGTGTTTTATACCTCTATGACTAAGTCTTTATTTTCAGTGTTCTGACGAAATGTCTAACAAATAACTTCTTCTTTTGCTGTCAACATCTTTTCCCGAATTTTTTTTTTTGTATTGTATATTACGTCCAAATAAACACATTCACTTACTGAAAATCAACACTTAGCCATATCAGACCGGAATGTGTTCAATTCGGGGTACTTCTAATTTGCCGGTGAAAAAAAAGTCAAGGTTTGAATGCTTCCAAACTAATTCTCATAGAATTCCAAAATGATTCCGACTGCAATGTAAATACATCCTGACATATGCGGGTTTCTCTAGATTACGGTGGAGGAACCTGTGGTATAAATATCAAAAATATTTTGTTTAACTCACCATCCAATAAATATTATACAACGAATGTATTACTTTGTTGATGCTAAGATTACTTTCCAGTTTTCAGCGAAATCGGGAGCATCGGTTAATTGTTGGAAGGACATTATGTATTACATTCTGAATTACAGATATTCAAGTCATACCCATTTCAAGATTGTTATCATACAAAAAATATAAACAACAAAACAAATAACATGACAGCTTAGACTACTGATGTATGAATGTTCCAACAACTTGAATTTTACTGATGTTTGCATTGACATCTTGAAGCAGAAGTTAGTCGGAACCCATTATTAATTTTTCATGTTAGAACTGTTTTTCTGTAACATGTGGTCTATTGATCTTAATGAGACGTGAAATTGGTCAGGTTGTATTGAAAATTGTATCAAAAAATTTTCCTATGAGGCAAGAATGCGTTAATGTCAACCAGCAAACCCTTGACTGAACAAATGCCTAAAGTAGATTTCATTAATCACGGTATTTTAATTCTAAGTGATTTTGTAACTGCGTTATCCTAACAACTATAATTTGCAAAGTAATGGACACATTTCTATGCATAAAAAATGAAATCGTAACAAATTTAAACATATTTGAAACATTTTTGATGATTGGCTGGGAGACGTGTTTTGAATAGTACCGAATCCACGCGAAGTTGAGTAAAAAGGAGTGGATTATATCCATAAACTTGGGCGAAAAATTGGATGCATTCATGTCGTTGCCGATAGTGCGTAGTTCGTTGATAAAGACTTGCTTTACAAGCTGGGCAACTGAAAAATACAATGAAAGTTGTTGGGAAAAAATTTTATTGCTTTTAAATGGTTTTGTTTGCTGGATTTAATTTGCACCACACCTGTCGATAACATTCTAACAAGCAAGTGGATTGACTGGAATAATTTAGACTAATGATCCACATATCGCTTAGTTTTTGTATTTTGTGTGATCGAATAATGAAGAACGATGTCTAGACTAAGCGTGCTTGGAAACCTCATTTTTTTTTACGTCTCTAGTGAATTTATATTGAAACATAGCATATTCCAACCATAAATGGATTCAAATACAATATGGTTACATTATAGGCCACGAATGAGTTTGAGCTATTTCATCGAACTTCCAACAAGGAAGCACTTTCAACACATCGCATTTGTCACACCAGCTTTATACTTAATTTTTGCATCTTATGTATCTAAATTCAATTGTAGTTTGAATTAATAAAAGCAATAACCGCAATGTCCATTTGCTAGTTGTTTTGATGGGTGGCTCACGTGTTAAATGAGCGACTAAGAAATTCATTGCCAGATCTTCACAATTCATGAACTCATCCACTTTTTCCTTTATTACTTGTGGCATACCATATGTGTAGGCATATAAATAAGCCTCAAAAGTTGAACTTTTTTTTAAGAGTTATATAATGAAAAGATAAAACATGAGATTTGGACAAAAAGCATTTGCAATGTTATCAGAAATATGTAAAAAGAAATCTATGCAAGATTACTCACCGGAGAACCAACTTTATACGTTTGAATAACAGGTGAGCGTGTGAAAGTCTACTTAAAAAGAATTGTTCTTTCAAACTCTTCATCTTTTATCGGTTAGTGTACCGATAGTGTTTAATCTTACATAGATGGCTAAATCATCTATATTTAATACCTTGTGAATAAATGCGGCTCCTGTTAATATCATACTCAATTGGCACGTATGGTTGCTGTCATACAAGATGTCATTTCCTTGCTGAGAATGACGTCGAGCTGGGAAACCAACAATTTTCGTCCTTTGTTCACGCCACACTCTAAAAAATAATGCAGAAAATCTTACAACTCCTTACAACACCATGCCAATGATTCTTCAGTTGATAACACTGCTGAAAACCATCTCAATTAGATAAGGCGGCTTTAACTTGAACATTGCACATAGCATAATTTTTATTGGTGGCCCTTTCATTTAAAAACATTTTATTTTCTGTAAAGTAAAAGTTTTTGATATCTCACAAAGCAAATTCAAGCTGCATCATTTTTCCTTAGGAAACAATCAGCAAAAATGGTAATCTGACTGGCCTCATAGACATGAACAATCCCAATTGTAACTTTCGCAAGCTTACGTAATCACAGCCTACGGTATTGACCTTTAAGAGATTAATATGAACATTTTCAGTAGTAATGTATTAACAACCACATGCGGAATTTCAAAATTCAACTCCAAATCAAACAAGTAATTTCATACCTGAATGCGAAAATAATTTCATGTTGCCTGAGGTCAATGTCGTCATCTAGCGAGAGCACTGCTTCCGTGTTGATCTTTAAAAGACTGTCTTAACTAGTCTTTCATGTATTATAGCAGATGTGAATATTAAGTAAAGAATTCAGATTTTAATGGCTTTGCTGCTAAATCTACTATATTTGATTGTTGCCATCTGGATTTACAATGAAATAATGTAAGAGTGAAAACATCGAGCAGACTGAAGTTCAAAAAAATATGAAGATCAACAGTACCGAGGCAGCACAACTTTTTCAGTATATTCCTTGAACTTTTTAATTATTAGCCTCATAATCATAGTTGTGCAACTTAATAACTTTGTGTCCTACTATCCAACTTCTTCCACTTTTTTGACGCATTCCCCCACCTTATGCATGAGTAATATTTATTCCTTCCGTTTCGAATCCACTGGCGAATTAAAAAGAAAAGCATTTCACCTGTTCATATGGTAAGAAACGGTTATTCAATGAATTCACAGTTGAGTTAATGAAAATAACGGGGACGTGTAATCGTGGCCAGCTACGCTCAAGTGGCGGCTCACGTCCATTCCAAATCACCAATACCTAACAAATTTCTTATAACTGAGGATTATCGAGCATATATTTGGAAGTATTATACATTCAAATTTCATATGAGCCAATACTACTTATCATTAGCTAAATAGTGTTATCTGATGTTGCAATGGTATGCACTGAAAATATTTCAGCAGTTTTGTAAAGACATCGAAGACCGACAAAAACGCTACGGGTGACAATGGGAGAGTAAGCCCTGTGCTGTTCTTCACTGTGTAACGTCACTTTGCTTGCAACGAACCCCGGAGGTCAACCGATGGCCATCCTAGGCTCAACCACTCACGGTCTCCTGGCCCAAACGCCATCCGGGTTGGATATCCGAGTACACCCGTGCTACGGATGGAGCTCTCTCAGCCTCCGGTCCAGGGACTTTCGCTCACAGCCATTACTTCACACTTGGATTAATGCGGTCATTAAGGAAACCGGTGCGTCACTGCGAATGTCACACTTCCCATCACCCACAACCCCATTCTCGCTCTCTCTACACATCGAAAGCCATCTTGTGTGCTGCCGAATTTCATTCGGTTCAGACCCTATTAGAGAAAGAGAGAAAAGTCTCTCACTAATTTTACAATTACAGAGTCTCCCACATAACAAATGGTAAATTTTAAGATGAAGCATTTAAACGTTCAATGAATGAAATAAGGAGGCAATGAAGGAATGGATAAATGGAGATTTTATCAAACAAGAACTGACTAACCTTATTTAGATATGGCATATTATTGAGCCTTTCAAGAGCAGAAGCCAATATAGCATCTCGCTGATATGTGAGAAGCACCACTAGAAACGGCAGAATATAAATAAATGAATTGGTTTTCAAAAATAAAATTCAGGAAACTTAAGTCAACAGCTCTAAATTAGCATTATAGAAAGTGTGCCGATAATAGTTTTTCGTTCAATGGTGCAGAACTGTCAAAAGAACGTAATCGTATATCACATAGATCGACTCATTAGCTTCTCCAAAGAATTTCATGATGTTAATTATCAAACCTTTTCGTTCAATTTGCTTATGTTTCGATTCAAATCATCGAATCAGTAGACAAATACTGATATGTTTTAGGATTTTTTAACGCTTTTGTCGTACTTTAGCTTCTCTTGATCCGAAATCCAAGTCAAATTGTTTTTTCAACAAATTAATTTCTTTTCCATTTTTTACAAACATTGCATTTACCTGTAAATTGTTCGCGTGGTCTATTGCCACCAAGCGCACTTGAAAAAGTTGCGCCACTTGCAGGGGGGGCAATGGGACGAAAACCCCATTCAAGACCTTCGCCATATTCGAATTGGGATGGGAATGGCGGTTCATTAATTATATATTCCAACGATCTGCCTGCCACATTACCAAAGTTATTCCACCAATAATACGAATACTAAAATGAACTGAGTAATAGTAACAACTTATGCAATGATTATTACACAATCCCATACATAAAATGTTTTTTCAAAGTGATAACATTAGTCAACACATTGTTGTCAAGATTATTATTATTATTAACGCCAAAAATAACTACTGTAGTCATAATGCTTTCAATTATAGCATATAATTACCAGTATTCTGATGCCTAAGTCATCATCCTATAACGTTAAGAAATATAGGTATTTAATAATAGATACCATTTGAAGAGATGTAAAATTATGTGTATAGGGAGAAGACTTATGTGGAGCTTCACGTGGTCCTGCAATAACAGTTAAGTTTTGCATAGATATAACAACGCATCCACAAGTTATTACTTCATAGAAATATTATTGATAATGAAAGGATTCAAGTAGCATGGCTTAGAAACCGAAATGACTGATTATACTGTCTAGTCTAACTTCTTCCTTACTGTTTCTTTTAATAATCTGAATTTTTTTCAATAAAAAAAAGTTTAACATTAGAAGAAAAATTAAGAATTACAAATAAGTTCATTCAATAACAAGATTTTCAAATAAAAACAAAAAAAAAATACCCAAATATTCTTCATCAACTGGTTTCACTAGAATTAAATGTGGAGCAGTAAACTGTTGATTACCAAACAATGGATTAGCTTGTATAGCAACTGCTTGCTCACCAGGCACACCAATACGGAATCTTAACGCTGATATTAATGTTTCAGCAACTACTGCAAAATTAACATATGAAAATTTTTGAAACATTGTGAAGAAAAAAGTATTAAGAATAGCATGTATTTTTCACTCCTTTTTCATCCATTTTACTCCTATTCTCCCCATCGTACATTTACTTATTTATTTCGCTGTATATTTTCATAAATTAACCTTTTTTATCGATAAGATAATTTTCTAGCAAAAATCGTCCTTGACGCCTCATCTCCAAAATATCGGAGGGTGCAAAGGAACGTAAGATAAAATGTAATTCAGGTAATCGTTGCAGTGGTAATGTATATACAGCTCGCCGCCAATCGAGCCAGTCCATAAACGGCAAAGGTGGTTGTAATGTTGTTATTACCGGTATAGCACCATACTGAAGGGCAGCGAGTAACTGATCATGAAACACAGTTGTGGGACTTTGTCCACTTTGGAAAAGTATAAGAGCGAATACCGATTCAAGGTAAATGTTATCTAAACAGTAATTAAATCACATTATGAATCAACTTAATTTGTGCAATGCAACCAAAGTTGAGATGAAGTTAAGTTATGTTTCTATTCTAAGTTAATCTCATTGATATTATTTTACGAATACATTGTACTAATTTCAGAATTTGTACGTTACATATAAAGGACATTTGGAAGTTATTTAAGAAACTGGAAAATTATCCATTCCACTTATTTTACTTAATTTTAATTTAAAGCATTTACAATAACTGGTCATCAATATTTCGAAATTTTCTGTAAATTAATCCACTGATCGTTTAATGTGAGTACAGTCTGACAAGGTTACTTATTGTAATTCCGCAAACATAATTAAAAAATTAAGTACGTACTCCTTGAAGTGCAGTTTTCTTTGCAACTGGTATCCAGAAATACTCGATCACCAACAGATTCAGCTGAACTTGCCAATAATTCTAGCTGCTCTTTTATATCTGATGAAATTTCTTCTGATATTGTTGTACCAGCACATGACAAAAGGTACTGAAAATTGAATTAATTAATTTTATATAGGTTGGTTTCTTTAATTTTAAATCATTAAGTAGAAATTATTAATAACACATTAGGTATGAAGACATTATTTTTAAGAGCATTTATTGGAAGAGTCGGTATGGAAAATAAGTAGCATATGATATTAACAATTCATGAATGTAGTGCACCAATTTCTAAAGAAAGAGATAGTTCAAAATAGCAGTGTTATGACCAAAATATGATCGCACAATATGAGGGCAAAGCCTTCAGATCCGAATAATTCTGGCAACAAATTGAAATACTAAACTTACTTTTCTTGCTAAAGGTAGCAAAGAAGATAACTCCTTCCAGCGATTTTTGTTATAATTAGGAACTCTTATATTCAAAGATATATCGAAATTATCCTTGAACTTCCTGAATTATTTCAGAGAACACAATCTCTTTTTCAAATTATTCGTTGTTTAAGGTACTTATTAGATTACTATGCATCAACTATGGTACGTTCAAATAATCTCAAACTCAAGTATCTTCCTTGAAATTTTAATCTTGATTTTCTGACGGAAAAAGCATGCCTTCATCTTAAAAAAGAAATGACTCGGAAATTTTCAAATCTTACCTATGATCATATAGTGCAGAAACAATGACTGAATTCGGATAATACGAGAGCGAATTGATACCAACATTTAGCAGAACATGATTCCGACCATTATTCCAGTATTTCAAATGTTTCACATCATTGCTATTATCCACGAATGCAAATAAAATACATGCATCATTCGGTCGATTGGTTAGCATATGAAATTGGCTGCAAAAAAATTAAAAACTCATTCTGTTACAAATACTGCCAGCACTGCACGATAATTTGACTAAGGCCCATTGTTGAGAGTATTAGTTATCAACTTATAAAATTTCAAAAAAGATTCAACTAGTCAGCAGATTAAATCAGTTTCATTCTAGAGCTTAGTGATTTCCTTGTTCTACTAAACCAAAGCCACTTTCGATCTCAATTATAATTTCCTTTGTTTATTCACTCCAATTTCAAAAAAAATGACGAATTCTTCATAATAAAATAACTTCACCTGAACAAATTATAATAATCCATAGCATGTTCCGATGCATTCTCTCCAGGTTTGTAAACATAGATACCAAAATTTCCAGCTATTGAACATTTGCTTAAAAGTTTAGAGTTCGAAAACAAAAAAGTGTGAAAGAAAAAGATATTTCAGTTTGGAAGAAAATAATTATAGATCTGGGACTTTATTATCACAATTTTTTCTAATTTTGAAAACTTGAAAAAGTTTACAGTAGTTAAAATATAGCAATTTTAATACATCAATTTTGTTTTCCAATCCAGAATCCTGAAGTATTTAAAGAAATGGCAATTGGACGCAGCAACTGTGACAAAATATGAGTTTTTTTTTTTAAGAAAGAAGCAAAAGTAAAGATGCTAAAAATTCCTGAAATTAACAGATCAGAAAATATGAAAAAAAATAAGTAATTTAACCAAATATCAAAATATAGAAAACACTGAAGAGTAGATGACCTGAAATTGAAGACTGCCTCGAAAGAAGCTATGTTCGGAGGTGTGCCTGTTATGTCATCCATATGTCCATTACCAGATATAACAGTAGGAGCCATAGGAAGATATAATGGTACACGGTTTTTAGCTAGCAATTCTCGACGATATAATTCCATATCTTCGATATCCAGTAGTAAAATTTTCAATTCATTTCCTGCAAATAAACACATAGCAATGTGAAAGCAAAACAGAAATCGGAAGATCCAGAATTTCTTTATAGAACATGAACATATATTGCTTAAAGCAAATCGCCAGAATCATAAGACTTTGTCATTCCGTGCAGCAAATCTGAGAATATCAGTCAAAAAGAATAAAGGATAAAAAGAGATATTGATGATATTACGAAGGAAATGTTATGGCAACTACTCTGCTAAAATAATTTCCACTTATGCTCATTTTCTAAATCGAAAAAGAAAGAAATTCAAAATATTACATACTTGCATCAGCCATTTGTTTGGTAATTATTTCATGCTCCAAATTAATATTTTCTAATTGACGAGCAGCTTCAAGCAAATCTCGTCTTACCGATACCAGAATTCGTTTGGTTTCCTGCAAGTTTGAATCCGTCCATGGATTGTTCCATGCATATTTTTCCGAGCTTTTTCCTCTTCTGGAACAAGTGAAATTGGATCATTCAGAAAAAAACTAATTAAAAATAACTAATCTTAATATCTTAGTCAGTAGTGAAAAAAAATTAACTAAGACAGCTGATATTTTCCCGGAAGCAAGAAGTATGGAACACGAAATATAGTATATTTCAAATAGCGCTTCCGTTCTGTTCGAGGAAGACTGATGCATGACTATCATACAATATGTACACCCCGATCATACAATTTAATGTTACTGTCCATCAGAAATTTATTCTGCTATACTAGACAATTTTATTAATTGGCGAATAATGTTGCTAGTAATTTAATCTCATTGGGATCAGTTTGTTTAATAGATTCACTATAGTTAAATTAATAAATCTACAGAAAATACGAACGTTATTTTTATTTTGTTAATTGACCATATTCAAACTAACAAACTTCTGAAGAATCTCAATTTTATTATCAATTTAACTTAATTTAATTTCGCTCAGTTCACTTTATTCAATGCATTTGGAATGATGAATTAAGAAATCTGAATCTCATTTAAGCTGAAAATTTGTATGGAACAGAATGAGTTCAATTTGAATTTTAATTAAAACTCGACTTAAGAAGCAACATTCATAACATTCTTAATATTATGGACATAAGTCACATCTACTTATGCTGTATAATATTTCCTTTTTTTAATCCATAATTAAGAATTAATGGAAGAGAGCAAATGGTATTATAACAAACCGAAATGTGATTGGCCCATGAAGAGGTGGCTGTAGGAGAAGTTCGTTGAAGAGAAAGTTGGGTAGGACGAAAGCAACAGATATAAGACATAGAAAGATAAGAAAACATGCGGGTAGTATGGTAGAGAGGGTTCTAAAGAACCGGAAAACAGATGCGTTGCCCATACATCGTAACAATATGGATGACAATTCCGGCTGACGTCCAATTCCGTCAAGCCGATATTGCTCCGACACTCTCATCCGGATGACATTCCTGAACCATGACAGTCTGAACTCGTACCAATCCACCCTGTGTGCAACGCTGATGTCTCTTTTCTCTTGTCCATCTGTTCACCCGTTCAATTTCATGCAAAGATTTCCTGATCACTCTTCAATCTCTTTCTCCTTCCTTTCTACCTGATAAGAGGTTATTCCGGGGTAACCTTCCTGCTTAATTACAGCCACTAACTGCTTATTTTCATGTCGGATTTTGTTTAAATTTCAAACAATTATTGAATTTTTTTTACAATTCTACTCTTTTTCCATTACTAAGTTCTGCTGAACGAATGGACTGAGAATGGTGAATGCTAGAAATGGGTAAAAAAAACGCATATGAAATGAAGATTGTCCACGCATTTTCCGTCAGTTCAATATTCCTTCCGGAAAGGTGTTGGATGGTTAGAGAAAAGAGAAGGGATTATTTTTTTCGAGCCTATTTAAGTGCGAACAGCCCTTAAATTGGCAGTATTGATTCTAATTAGACCATTGCTAAAATAGAAAAGAAGGAAAAAACAATGTGTATGTATGTGTGTGTGTGTGTGTGTGTGTGTGTGTGTGTGTGTGTGTGTGTGTGTGTGTGTGTATACAGCACTTACAACTTTTATAATAAATAATTAAATCTCACTACAACTCAGTCCAGCTTTACTATTGTCCCATGAATTCTTTAGCAGCCTATACTTTCAGTTTCTTTTGAAATTTATCTATTTAGATTGTATAACACAAATCGCACTCCTTGACGAACATTTTTAATGGGAAATAAAATGAAAAGTCCATCTCTCTCTTAAAGTTATCAGGAAAAACATCTGCACATTGTAAAAAATGGACTGAGCCTTTGGCTCTTTACAGACACTAACTGTACTTTTGAGTACTCTTACAACAATAGATTAACCCATCAACCTTAATGACATGATTTTGACATATCAAGACGAAAGATTATTCATTGCGAACTTATACAAATGACACATCATCAAATGTCAGATTGGCTAATTAGAACACCGAGAGAAATATTTTTGGGACAAGCAAATTTATTAATAAAAACCAATTGTTCGGATTTAGAATGTGGGAAGTTTATTTTGATTAAGTTAAGATAACTGACATTAACACTTTAAAAATGGCTTCATCAATAAAAGCAATTATTTTCAATCCAGTAATTAAACAAGCTATCTGTAAAATTGTTACTAGCTAAGTTTTCGATCACTTCATTAAATACCTAATTGCGTAAATTCATCAAATATTTTCCGCTTATCATCCCATATTTTATATATTACGTTGAACATATCATTTGTCAACAAGATAATATCATCGAGTATGTGTTATTAATCTAATTAATCTACAAAATAATTCACTTTAATTTCCAAAATTATTTAACAATTCAGTGCCACATCTCTTGTTCGATTTTTCCCGGGGTGACAACGGTGAGACACTATTCTCAGGCACTCTTGTAGTGCTCGCTCGATGGATACTATTCTCTTGTATGAAAATAGTTATGCAAATTATTTATTATTTTAAGGATATTATATATATCTTACCTTTACATCTTCATGAACAGGAATATTTTATGCATGCATATGTATGTGCATGTATGTGTTTGTGTGTGTGTGTATGTGTGTTTGCCAGGTGTATATATTATTTCAATGAGCTTGAAGAAAGCTAAATGTACTTCATTAAAACCAATTCAGGCTTAGAGCTGTCCATAAGGTCTAAATTGCTAGCTGAAATTTACGCAATTAGGTCCGTAAAGAGCGTATCCATGGAGTGCGATCGGTCGATATGCGAATGTGGCAACAAAATCTCGAACTTTTGATACTCCCGCCACTTTCATTTTCTGTTTCAACGTTTTCTCGGGTCCACTCCCATTCCTCTTCCTTCCCTTCCATCTTTCCGCTTTTTATTTTATTCCAAGCAATTCATCACATATCTACAAATAGCATTCATTAACATGCACACACAGATACGCACACACATACATACATATACACACACTCGCGCACATAGAAGGATACAATGTGAGATGATGGATTGAGAAAAGAGTATCTAAGTAAGTAAGTAAGTATTATTCATCTAAATGACTAATAGATTCCTTTCTCTCCTCCGCTTTACAAATAATGTTCATTTTTTTGCTCTTTCCATATGCTATAGAATGTAATTATTGGAAGCGTTTCGGAAATGAGAGTGATTCAACAAAATAAGTTTAACTATTAGTCATCATATTTGCCGACTAATGAATCGAATTTGGTATGATGATGATAGCAATATAATTTTACTGATCCCATGATAAACATACAATAAACATACAATTAAATATCCGGCAACAATCATCGTTAATTTGTTTTCTGGATTAAAATATTAAATCATTCCATCTAATTCATTTTCATGTTTATTTGACATCAATAATTTCTGTCATTTTTTATAACACTTTTATCTCTGACCAATAAATGATTGCATTTTCTGGTCATTCATATTCATACTTATGTGTCCACTTTCTGGTCATTCTAAATATGTTTTGCATATTAATGCTAAAAATCTATCTGAAATATCCTCACTGTTTCCAAAATTATATAAAGTGGAAATATTTCTTCTCATTTGCTTTCTCTTCTTCATGCCGTTTTCGCTTTTCTACGAGAAATGAATGATGACAGTGATATGATAATAATAGTGGTACTTGTAGTGAGGCTATCTGATAAATCACTTATGCTCATCTGATATCAAATTATCTTTATGAGCTTATTATCAGTGTGGATGCTAGCTAAACTTGTCAAGTTTATTTCAATTATTCCCATCAATCTCATCTAACAATCAATCATTAATCATTCCAATATTGGATGAGGACAAATGATTAAAAGATTGATAATGCACTGATAACTTTCATTGAATTTCTTTATAAGTGTGTGTGTGTGTGTGTGTGTGTGTGTGTGTGTGT